>CM040921.1:10780000-10925000 GCA_023029165.1 Gobiocypris rarus
AGATTTTAATTCCTTGAAATCTGGCTGCATCACGCACATAAGGAGAATCTTCACAGATTTTCTTCTTTCAAATCTCAAACCTGGACACACTGCAAGATTTGAAAATAGTGCACATCACACACTACAAGATATTCATAAGATTTTCATGCCAGTTTTAGCACCTCACGGGATCTTGTGGGGAAGCAGATGTAAAACAAAATGGATACCGTGTCACGGCAACTTCTTGTATCAATACTTATTCTTTAGTGAGAAAAAACAAAAGAAGAAAGTCTTTTGAGGAGACACTATAAAGGCAGTCATGTGGTTGCCACATTTTGACCAGCCGTTCCTCCGTCTCCGTTGTCCACCAGACTCGAACAGCTGCTTGTTGTTTCGCGGTCGCCATTACAAAAGTTCCATCACTTCCGTCATATTCTCCCTGTAGACTTGTCTCTCAGTGGCTATTGTGGAAGTACTGACGTAATCATCAAATCCTAAATATTAAACATGTTTGATATTGTCAGGGCGCCGATGTGTCCGCAAGCATATCGGGAAGTTTTGATCTGTAAATGTTTCACATTACCAGATAATCTGGGCTGAACTTCAGAACCAACCGATGCCCTAGATGTGAGTTTTTAAAAGGGGGTTAAAAGGGGCATAAATCAGCCTGAATCTCCTGTAGTCTGAGCCCAGCATAAGGTCTGGAAGTAGATCCAGAGAGCTCTCAGATACATATTCCATTTCAATATGAAATTTCCCAAGTGTGTCAGCAAAGTGTCAATGTGCTTGTGGAAACCAATGTTGGGAAAGTTTCTTGAAATCATCCCATGTCTGGCTCCTCAGAGGGAATAGTGTGATGTCAACACTTTTTATGAAGGAAAGCTACGTCAGAAGTGTTGAAAAGACTGCACTAAAGTTTGGGAACAGGCAACTGATTCAATTGGGGATTAGCTAGCATGGCCAGACTGCTGACACACATCATCTTTCTCCAGTGACTTCATTACATTATAGTCAATGTTTTGCAAGTGATAGACTCTATTGGAGGCAAAAATGACCTGTTTTTCACTTTCTACTGTTCTTCATGTCAAGATCAAGCTTCTGAAGGCTTCAGGACTGTGAGCAGTCTTGAGGTGCCATCAGCCAATCAGCATTGTCATGATGTCAGAGTAATCACATGGCATTTATAGTTCGGTTGATTGGTTCAAAAACAACTATGTCCAAAGTGTTTGTGTCCATGAGCAAAAATGGGAGATTTCCAATTGCATACTGTGAAAACTAAAGACTATGTTTATATACTGTAATAAGATTGATTGACATACATGACCAACCCATTTTAGCCGATAGATCTAGGCTTCACGGGGTCTGTATTTTTCTGACAGACTCAACAAGAACAGTCCATTAGCACATGCCAAAAACACACTGTCCTGTAGCCATTGGGTATTTACAGCACAAGTACCAACGTCTTTGTTTTCTGCCGCACACACAAATCCAAGCTTCCTACGTCACATTTCATTTACTATATAATAATTCCCTTGTCATATAAATGCAAACATATGAAATCAGTGGACAGATGAAAGGACAAAAGGGTACATTGATTAAAATTGATGGGAATCTCACGGGCAATAAAAACAGGCGTTGTCACACTGAAATGCCTGAAGTGATATGTGAATTATGAAGCATGCATGGGTCAACAGATGTTTTGATGATGTAATCCATTACAAACTACTTTACGTAGGGGTGGAATCAGCGAGTGATCGGACAGCAGTTTGTCATTCTCCAGCGCAATGATGCATCAGCAGTGCACAGTTTGAGATGCAGGATTTACTTTTTGACTGTATATATGCACAGCAAAATATATCAGCTTGTGTTTGAGTCCTGGAGGCACAATATGTTCAAACAATCCTTACAAAATCACATACAATATCTGTTATTGTATGTTAAATGGTATAGGAGGATAATGTATCTTATTAATGTGGCTTGTTAGTATCTGTGTCGATGCAATCCCTGTTGAAAAAAATAAAACAGCATATGCTGGTTAGGTAAGTTTTGAAGCATGGCAGCTGGTTTCAGCTGGTTTCAGCTGGTCCTGAGCTGTAGTTAGTTTCTGAGGACCAGCTTAGGATCAGCATGACCATCTTAAACCAGCTCAAACCAGCTGCCATGCTTCAAAACATACCTAACTAACATATGCAGTTTTTTTTTTCAACAGGGATTTCACAGCTAACAAAAATATATTCTAAAAAAGTTTTACGTTCCCATTAGGTTATGAAAATTTTATTTCTGAATGATCCCTGAGTGTTCGGAACATCTATGTATTTTGTTGTTGTTGTTGGTTATACAAACATTAAAGGAACACTCCACCGTTTTTAGAAATAGGGCTTATTCAACTTCTTTCCTATTTAGATATGTGGGCAAATGCATTTTTGTCTCAGTGCATGCATTGTTTTAGTTTGGCAGGGTCGCCGCTAGCTTAGCTTAGCATAATGAATGGAATCCTAAGTTGCCAGCTAGCATGTCCCGAGTAAAAGTGATCCAAACCCCTAAGCTAGCGGCGACCCTGCCAAACCAAACAATGCATACACCAAGACAAAAATGCATTTCCCCACATATCTAAATGTAGGAAAGAAGTTGAATAAGCCCTATTTCTAAAAACGGTGGAGTGTTCCTTTAAGTTAGCATTCCATTTTATCATTTAGCAAACATTATAGAGAATGTTACTTTTGAATTTTCTCTAAACATTCTGAAACTAGCAGTAACATTTTAAAAACGTTTGACTAACGTCCAACTAAAATGTTACAGAAACAAAACGTTCCATGAACTACATTTTCCTTTTTCTAATCTGTCCAAACATTGAGAGAACCCTTGCCAGAATCTTATCCAAAGTTTTGAGACCCTTCCCTGTTAGCTGGGTTTAGTCATTTGCAAACAGAGCAACTTTTGTGCAATATCAGAACTTTTGTACCATTTTGCACATGCAGAAAAGCACATGACAGACTGAATGTTCTGCGCACAAATCATGACCTTCCACTGCAAGAGTCTAATATAAACCAGTAGTGATGTAGGATGCTGGGCCAAAAAAGCAATATAGCTTCAAAAATGTGGAAGGCATCACTCTCACAGCAAGCCTAAGCCGAAGGCACATGTTGTGTGTTATGAATCTCAGAGGGCTGTTAGCTGACAGTATATATGAGTGAGGTTTTAAAGATCAGTAAGAGCTTCATGTTCAGACAGTCACGTTTTGGTGATTATCTATGTGTCACTGCTGTTTAAGAAGGGAGTTCACGGTGTGATACAATTGATAGCAGCCATGTATTGAGGCCAGTTCCCACAGATCAACCCTGGACTAAAATACAGAGAGTCAAAATTACCATTATTTTACAGACTGATTGATTCAAATTGGTCAATCAGAACATTCTGCTGTCTAGTATCAACTGGTCATCTTCACAAATAATCCACAGCTTCCTACCAAATAACTATGCAAAAACTGAATCAACTTTAATTATTTTGTATATATGGAAGTTGCGATTGGTCTTTTCTTTCTTATTGTGAAGTATACTTATGAGCCAAAGCATTATTCTGTTGGCACTCCGTGTGCTGTCAAAACCGCGCCGACCCAACAAGGCATGGGCTCTACAAGACCCCTGAAGGTGTCCTGTGGTATCTGGCACCAAGACGTTGGCAGCAGATCTTTCAAATCCTGTAAGCTGCGAGGTGGAGAAGCCGTGGATCAAACTTGTTGGTGCAGGACATCCCACTTATGTTCAATTGAATTGAATGCAGGGTTAGTTGTAACACACATCACATGGTTTAAAACTTTCCACACATGCAAGCATGATCAAACTTAGTGTATTTACTAGTTGCCATATTAACACTATAGAGAAAAAATGTTGCCAAAATTCAAAAATCCTTGGCAGAAAATCACTGAACCATTACATTTTTTAACCATAGCAAAAGTAAATTTCTTCAGTTAATTTTTCATCTCTTTTTTGTGTTTATTTAAAATTAGACAAATCTGATATTATTGTAATCTTCTATCTGTTATTTAACAGTTGAGATTCATTCTTTAATTCTGATCTAACCAGCAGAAGACACGAGTCGGGTTTAAATCACAGTTGCACCGGTGGGGCATGTTGTAACACTGCATTACAATGTGCCCCTATTAGAACTTTGTTATTCAATTCTATACATTTATGAATTCTATTGAGAAACCATGAGAAAGAGGTGAATAAAGACTGAGAGTCAATGTTCAGAAATGATTAATTATTATTATGTTTTGAACTGCTGTATAGTTTTGTGGTGTGTTTGTTGTCAAACTCAAAAACGTGTTTATTTTTAATTATTAAAAATGCCATTCTTTTATAGTAAAAAGTTGATAATTGTATTTTATTGACAACATTAGATAAGATTACATTTTAAGCTGTCATATAGACATGTTACAATGTGCCCCTCACATGTTGCAATGTACCCCACCTATGGGGCATGTTGTCACATTTCACTTCCATTCTTTTGGGGTAAATCAAGAAAAAAAGTATACACTGTATTAATGAAACAAAACCACATAATTGTACTAGACGTGTGAAATTAATGTGGGAAAAAATAGATACTCTGAACCCCAAGTGGATTTACTGAGAAAGTCAAAAAGTGTTCGTTTGTGCCCTTCTCTCGCTAAATGTACCCAAACCTTCATATGTTTTTTACAGCTACACCTTATAATAAAATTAATTTGTTTGACAGAAACGTTCCTTAATTAGTCTAGGGTCCGGGGGCCCCCAGGGGTCCAAGGCAACCAGCTTCTGGGCTTTTATAGTGTTTTACATTTGTCGTATCCGGGTGAAGCTTGACATGTATATGGCTAATCATTTGCTGGGATGTGTGTGGAGTTTTTAAGAGTTAAAATAGTTTTGAATAAAGTGTTTGCTTTTTTGTGATGTTTTGAATGATGTTTGCATGACATGTTTTGTAGTTTTGTGTAGTTAAAAGTAGTTTCAGAAATTGTGTGTAAGCAATTTAATAAAAAAACTGTAATGCTTTTACATTTTCTATAGAATGGATATCTAACATGTGTAGCTACTGTTTAACATGTTTTTCTCTGTTTTGCAAGATGGCATCAATTGGTATAAATATGAGTGAGTGTCTAGAAAGGACCTGCCTTGTAACAATAAGCTTTACAGTAAGCTCCTAACTGTGTGCTTTTAACAGTGTCCCTGTCAACTAATGATGCTTAAACAGCATATTAAAAACCATTTGTTTATCAAAGAGGAACTGATATGACAGGGAACATCTTTGAAGGTGGCCACAGAGACTTGTACCGCCATCAAGCGGCGATACGTATGCAACAGCTGCTGTTTATTAAGCTTAGCTTGTTGCTATAGAAACATCAGATACAATGTAGCAGCAACACACATCGCGCTAACAGAAAGTTTCAGAGTGTCTGTCAGCCAACGTGTTTATGTCAAATTAGTTTTTTTAATTAAAATAATTATTAATAGAAAAGATTTACTTATAATATAAGCCAAGTTTTGAACGAAATTGATTTAATAATGTTCCGGAAAACAATGTGGAGGAAAGCAGTGAGTGATGCGGTCAGCTCACATCAACATCGAGCACTGAATACCACCTTTTTCATCCTGAAAGAGTTTGGACCGATTGGATTTCTTCTGAAAGAGGATGGGGATGGCAAAAATTATAAAGTAAGTTTGCTTTGATTTTTGTTGTTGTATGATATTTTTTTTATATATATATTTTGTGCAATTTAATAACTATTTCATATTTAAGGTGTGTTTGGGAGATCCACACACGTGTACCTGCCCTACCTACCAGAAAGAGAAGGATCTTTGCACACACATCTGCTGGTAAATAGACTTTAGATGAGTGTTTCTTCAACAATGGGCACTTTCACCCTGTGGACATTTAGAAAGTAAAATATTTTTTAAAACACACTTTTCATTTTCTGTCATGGTAGTTTAATAAGAAATGCCAAACATATCACAAAATAATTGTGAAAAAGGCCTATTCACAATTTAGAAATATATTAAAGTCACAAACATTTCTTAAAGTATCTTAAAGTCACACAAATATCTTAAAGTCACAAATATTTCCACTACAGTGACGGTCATTTCCACCACAAAAATGATGTTTTTATGCGTTTTGCTCTAAATATATATATATATATATATATATATATATATATATATATATATATATATATATATATATATATATATATATATATATATATATATATATATATATATATATATATATATTTTTTTTTTTTTTTTGATAAAGCTATCAGCCACCTTTTATGTAACTCAAGTACACTCAATTCCTTATATTTTCACACTTTATGCAGAATTTGACAGCTTGATTAGAAATAATGTTAACACTACAATAAGGTTAACACTACAATACATTAGTAGACATTACTACATGAATTAACATAAACTAATAATGAACTGCACTTATTATTCTTTGTTAATGTTAATTTCAACATTTACTAATAGCCTACATTAAAATCAAATTGTATTTGTTAACATTAGTTAATGCATTGTGAATATGAACAGACAATGAACAGCTGTATGTTATTAACTAACATTAACAAAGATTAACAAATACAGTAACAAATGTATTGCTCATTGTTAGTTCATGTTCGTTAATACATGTGTTACTAAAATAATTATTAATGGACACAATAAAAAATATTTAGTTTACAAGTAAAAATATGACAATTAAAAATATTCTGTTCACACATCATGCCATATTTCATCACGCATCACATGTTCTTGATATCCATTATGCTTTTCTTTGGCAATGTCGACTCCCTGGTAACTAATTAAAAAAAAGAAAAGAAATGTATATATATATATATATATATATATATATATATATATATATATATATATATATATATATATATATATATATATATATATATATATATATATATATATATATATACTATTATTATTATTATTATTATTTTTAAATACATATTTAAAGAGTTTTAAAATGATGGAATTTGAAATGAAAGTCAAGGATACAACAACAAAATCTATACATGAAAGGCATTTCAAAAGTAGCAGAAATCAATTATCTCTCTATATATGGTATAACATGTCCAAGTTTTAATGTGACCTTCATATGAAATAAAATTAGTTAATTTTAGAAAAAAAATCCACCCCTGGGACAGAAAAGTGCTCATAGTTAAAGGAACACATATAGTTTGCATGTTAAGACATAATCTTACCTTACCTTACATCAACCTTTCATTTTAGGATATTAATGCGTAAATTCCGACTGCCAGGAGATCACGAATGTAAGTAGACAACAGCAAAAAAAAGTGTTTTCACACAATACAATCCTTTCCACTTAGATTCTGCACATTAGTTGCACATTAAGTCTGCACATATGACCTTTACATTAATGTTTAAGCTACAACTGTCTGTCGGTTCTGTTTCAGACTGTTTTCAGTACGGTCTTGCGGAGAGACAGATCCTAGAGTTGTTGCAAGGGCTTCATGTGACCAAAACTACATCCCCCAATGAAAGGGGGAGATCAGCCGGGCCTTCATGTCCTGAGCCTAGCGAGGAAGACGGAGGAATCAGGCAGAAAAATGTTGAGAAAGATGATGTATGTCCAATCTGTCAAGAAGACCTTTTCCTGAAAAAATTGCCTGTGACCTATTGCAAGTAAGAGAACTTTAAATTCAGAAAAAAAGCTTATTCAGGAAATTAAGTGGATACTTTATAAATGTATGTCTGAATTTCATGTATTAACCATGAAGTGAATATATGTTTCATTCATGAAACTTGAAATAAATTAATTTTTTTAACATGGAAATTTATTAATACTGTATTTTCATCACGTGTTTTCATTTAAACCCAAAACACGAAATTTCAATGTTGCGGTTTGTGCCTGCTTGCGGTGTAATTATTCGTCTTTGTTAAGGTTCAGCTGTGGAAACAACATCCACATTTCCTGTATGAAGGTATGGGCTGATCACCAAACAAAGAGAGACCCATGTGCCCCGCTTAAGTGTCCACTCTGTAGGGAGGACTTCGGCACATTTAAGCAGCTAATTGAACAGGTATAAGACCCAATCACTTAAATAACTAGGTAACACTTTACAATAAGGTTTCATTAGTTAGCATTAGTTAACTACATTAGTTAACATGAACTAATATTGAGCTGCACTTATAAAGCGTTTATTTATCTTTGTTAATGTTAATTTTAACATTTACTTATGCATTATTAAAATCTTGTTAACATTAGTTAATGCACTGTGAACTAACATGAACACACCATGAACAGCTGTATTTTTATTAACTAATGTAAATAAAGATTAACTAATGCTGAACAGAGGTGTTGTTCATGGTTAGTTCATGTTAACTAATGCATTAACTAATGTTAACTAATACAACCTTATTGTAAAGTGTTACCTATGTAATACTATATATTGTTTAAGCTTAAATAATCTTGGGTTTTATTTTTGACAGGTGAAAAATGCAAGTGTACTGTTAACCTACTATGAAAGGGACTGTCTGGACAAACATCTGGGTGTCATGTGTAACATCTGCAGGGCCTGTCCAGTCGTTGGCAAATGTTTCAAGTAGGCAACCATTACATAGCACAAAATCCGTGCAGACATCCAATACCATTTAAAAGTTTGGGGTTGGTAAGATTTTTAAATGTTTTTGAAAGAAGTCTCTTAGGCAACATTTATTTGATCTAAAATACAATAAAACAGTATTAATGTAAAATATTATTACAATTTAAAATAACTGTTTAATTTTTTTAAATGTAGTTAATTCCTGCGATGGCAAATCTGAATTTTGAGCAGCCATTACTCCTGTCTTCAGTGTTAAATGATCTTTCAGAAATCACTGTAATATGCTGAGTGATTTGTTGCTCACGTAACATTTTAATGTATTAAATCATTAAAAAAATTATATTATTACATTATTTTATTATAACATTCTTGTGCAAACCGTGATACATTTTTACAGGATTCTTTGATAAACAGAATTTATTTGAAAATACAATTTTTATTTCTATCAAATTTGCATCAATGTAAATGTCGTTACTGTCACTTTCTTTTGATCAATCAAATGCATCCTTAATGAACAAAAGTATTAGTATTAAAAAACTTTTAAATGGTAATGTATTTATTCTGATTCTGACCAATGCTAGATTCTGTGTCATATGCAGCGTCTTATGCCTGATGTTCACAGGTGCACAGAGTGCAGTTATTTCCACCTGTGTGAGGAATGCTTTAAGAGAAGAGTCCATCCAAAACATTGCTTCATAGTTCGAATGGTGAGTTTTTGTGCGATGTTTGTGTTTCACTAGACATGTGAAACGTGATGATGCCATTCATAACTGCAGCATGTAGTTATTTGTATCATAAATTAGAAAAAAGGTTTACCATATGGTACTTTCAAACAGGTGCGTCTCAATCAGAACTCTAGCTCACTAGGTTGTGAATCAGTATATCGGGTTAACTGAATTTTTTTCCTTTTCTGTTCTAATTGTGCAGAAAAGAGGTCAGCCATGGCAGACAGCAGGACCTCACGACTCGAAAATGGAAAACCACTCAATGGGTTGTAGGTTCGTCTGCCCATTCATGGCTTCTGTTCAGTTATTTTATTTCCTAACCCAATTTCTATGTATACACACATATAAGAACACTTTAAGGAATGTTTGGGGAATGTATCTGGACACATTACTCTATTTTATTTTACAGCTCCAGCAGCATAGCTGGTGTGACATGTGATATAGTCCCGAACTATGTGATTAAGAGTTTGCCGACGATAAGGGTTCGGACAGAGTCCAGATTGCTGTTTCCAGGTGTTCAATGTAGAATCTGCCTCTCAAGATTTCAACTGGGTCAGCATGTCAGAACCCTTCCCTGCAAACACAAGGTAACACATTTTCAAGTTCAGCTCACTCAAGGTGGGTTGACTGCTGATAAAAGTGATAATTTACTCACCCTCATGTCTTTCCAAACCCACATGACTTAGCTGTTAGTTAAATAATCTTACATAGTGCAAGATAACATTACAATTTTTTCTCTCTTTCCTGAACCAGTTCCATACTGGCTGTATTGATCCAGTGCTCCGCAAGTCTAACTGCTGCCCACTGGACTGGCATGTCATCTACAATCCTCTTACATGGAATCCTCGAAGTAGCAGAACAGAAAGATCTTTGGCTCCATCTAGTGATGTTCAGAGCAAGCATACCGATGAACAGATCTCTGAGTTCTTTCTACCAGGTATTGGTTTGCAGGTAAAGAAATATAGTGCTCCATCTCTGTTTAGAAAAGTGACTTCTGAACCGACTGTGTACAGTCCTTCCTCAGTGGATTCACTCACTCAGGGCTTCGGGCCTCTGCATCAATAGTTCTCACATAGAACCATATACCAGAATGTCCACCACCATGAAACAAAATCAAACAAAAGAACAGAGGTCTCTTCATAGGAGCTTATCAGTCGGCCAGGTCATAGCTGCACCTGCTGAAAGGAGAGTATCCTTTCCAAATAGTCCCTCAACAGTCAGTCTAACTTTGAATGTCCAATCAGCATTGGCCAGAACACAGAATGACCAGCAAAGACTCAATGTGGGCATTAATGAGCCATCCAGCATGGCACCAGCTTACGGCAGGATCCGACCACTGAGGAAAGGTCACTTAAGACAG
Organism: Gobiocypris rarus; assembly: GCA_023029165.1. Taxonomy (NCBI): domain Eukaryota; kingdom Metazoa; phylum Chordata; class Actinopteri; order Cypriniformes; family Gobionidae; genus Gobiocypris; species Gobiocypris rarus. The sequence continues at coordinate 10,790,673 of CM040921.1, forward strand.
AGACCTAGGTCAGACAGGCTGGATATCAAGGATCTTCATCTCTAGATGACAAACAGTCATGTCTGAACTATACTTATGAGAAAACAAGAGCAAAGTGTATGCAATTAAAAAATAATGTTAGTATGTTGCTCCAAGGGTGTTAGGAATATCTAGCAGTTTAGGAAGCAAGAGATCCAAAGCGCTCACATGTGTAATATTACAATTATTTTATTAAACTACAGCTATAATATTAAAAACCAGAGAAGCACCCCAAGGAAGGCTCAGGTGTCCATTTTTAATGTTATAGCCCTGTTTTAATATGGGCTTTTTAATATTATACTCCACATGAGTGCCTTTAACTTCTTTAATAAAATCAAGAATGTTCTGATTAAATAGTTTAGGATTACTTGTATTTAGCTGAGCAGTCACTGAATTATAGGATCCTTCGACTCAAAATAAACAATTCTTGCAAAGATGCAAATATTTCAGATAAATCCTGACTGACTATTAATTTTGCCATTTATACATTTCTATCTGTATAAGAGACAATCATTTTATTACTGCCTCTTATATTTATTTATTATTTTAATGCTTTTATATGTGTGTGTGTGTGGGGGTCTCAAATAAAATGCATTATGGTTACATCAGTTCTGGGTACATATAACTCATGAGTATTTTTGGTCAAGTACCTTTATTAAATGTGCACAAAAAGGCAGATTACAAGTTGTACTGAAAAGCATCCAGGAATGGCTCATAAGCCATTTAAACCAGTGTGTTGAGAAATCGTTAAAACATATTACAATTATTGAAATAATAAATGCTACAATACAACATAAATTACTTTAAACACATTCAGCTGACACAATGCAATCTTCTCGCCTCAGTCATACTTCATTTAAAATGTCAAACTCAGTTTCCCTTCTCGGTTCAAATTTGCTGCCTGACAACAACAAGCTAGTTTCTTATTGTAACTGTCAATGAGATTTTAACAGTTACAATTAATTGTCTAAAATAATAAAGCTACAAAAGCGCCAACACATTCAATACATGAGTTGATAATCATTTGTTGTCAATTTGTGAAGAAATATTTCATACACAAAATACATTAGCACAAGAAACATCATAATATGCTAGGTTCATGACCTGTACAGCTGTGCTTCCAGCATTGGCCTTGGTAAGGTAAGCCATAACCTAAGACATATCTTCGATGTTTTTGGGTACTACATTCTTACACATGAAAACATTGAATGGTAAAAGCATCACAATGGACAGCATGCAAATGTGACTAGCAATAATACATTAAATAAGTACAGTGGGTCAAAACGGCATATGACCTTAAAGGCCTCAGTCGCTCCCTCAAAAAACTCTTTGCAACACACTGGTGCAAATTCTGAATTGTAGAATATATATAGTGCTTAGCTTAATAGCTTATGATAACAGTGCTCAGTTTTTTCACAATTGTTCATGACACTGTGTGGCAGTTCCTGGTGGTACATTGAAAATTGAAGAACAAAAATGTATTCCAAGCAAGCCAAGAGAGCCAAACTGATTGTATTTAAACAGATATAAGATTATAAGAGCATTGTGGGTACAAGCATTGTGCTCACAGGGCAACAAATGTTTAAAAATACATATATATATATATACATACTTTTGCATTGTACTTTTGAAGGTAAACAAATATGTTTTTTTAAAGAAGTTTGTAAAAACATTGTACAATGTGGTTGCGAAATTGTGTACAAATGAACTGCTGACAAAATGCTGGATAGCCACGGGAATCGACTTTGAGCTACGGCAGGTAAGACGGGCGTTGGTCCCACTTTATATTAGGTGGCCTTAACTACTATGTACTTACATAAAAAAATAAGTACAATGTTACTGTGTTCATATTGTGTTGCAAAACATCTTTGCTGATATTGAGGTGGGATACGGGTAGGGTTATGGACAGGTGTGGTGGGATGGGTCAGTTTAAGGGTAGGGTTAGGTGTAAGGGAAGTGTCAACTGTGTAATTACAAATGTAACTACAGAAATTAATTACAGATGTAATTAAAAGCAGGTATTTTTTCAAATGTAAGTACAATGTAAAAACATGTATGTACACAATAAGTGCAATGTATCAAATTATGAATTAAAATGTTAGTACATAGTAGTTAAGGACACCTAATATAAAGTGGGTCCCATGCGTTTTTGTTTTATTCATTCTTCCTGATGTTTATATTATAAGGCAATTTGAGCAATTCAAAACCATTTTCAGACACCAAAAAGCTACAGCTACACACAGGTTATTCAGTTAGTGTTTTGTTTGCGGTCTCTCTTCCCTTAAATGTCGAGATGTCTTCTTGTCAGGCTTCTTGTCTCGAACCTTCCGCAGTCTCCGTGGTGGAGGGGTAGATTTGGACTCACTGGAGGTGTCCCCTGCATCCCTGTCCTCCGGGATGTTGGGAATGGCTGCACTGCTGCCTTCCAGGGTGTTCCTCAGGGATGTGTCCTCAGGACTCCCAATTTCACTGCTGCTCAAGTCCTGCTCTTGATTTCCGCTTATTTTAGCCAAGCTAGCGCTTGAGGGTTCCTCGCTTTTTCGCAGAGGCTGCTGCAGCTCATTCATGTCCACTCCAGAGTCCAAGCTTGTGTCGTTGCTGCTGCCCGGACGATGTCTTCCCTGAAGCTCGATCACAGAGTGACGAACCTGGGCTGCTGGTTTACCATCAAGAGACACAAACCAAGCCCGGGGTGGGTGAATAGACGGCTTGCCCTTGGAGAGCTCAAGTAAGGTTTGCTCTGATATTCCCTGGAGTTCCCCCCGAAAAGGCCCCATTCCAGCCGCTTCGTTCAAAGTTCCTGGGACAGATACGGATTCCAGGAGATGACTGTAGCGGCCCCATAGCCCTGGGTTAGCGGTAGCAGCCTGCACTGCTTCCAGAGCCTGCTGCTCGTCACTGTCTTGCTGGGGAACTTTAGGCAACGTCTGAGTGAAACTGTCTTTTAAGTTCCGGTCTGTCTGAGCTCCATGTTCCATGCCATTCCGCGGGAAAGTGGCAGATCTGCTTCCAGAAGGGTCAGCTTGTCCCTGGGAATTAAACAGCTCTGGGGCCTGTACAATAGCCAGAGGCTGGTTGTAGATGTGGAACAGCTTGTCTTTGAAAACTAAATTCTCTGCACCACCCTGGCGTGAGCCATTCTGTTCTGATTTTTCCCGAAGCTTAGCCACTTCATCACTATTAATGTAGAGATTAGACACTGGGGCTCTGAGGCTTTCAAATCCCACTGCTCCAATGTTCTCATACAGATTGCCTATCGTCCTTCCAACATTTTCCACATAAATGTTGTAGTTGGCTTGGTGTCGTGGAGAGTCTGATGCGTCATGGCCTATGACTCTTGCTGCCAGTGAATAAGACCGGTCCCCATTATGAAAGAAAAGTTCTTGAGCCTCATCAGAGCTGGTGGAAGTGGTCTGGTCTTTCTTCAATACAGTGAGCCTGGTGGAATTCCATCGCTTCCTTCCAACCTCATGGTTTAAATCTCTGTAAATGAGATGGGAAAGGAGTGCTACATATTTTGATATTTTCCCTTCAATAATAATGAGTTGGAAAACGCCTTTAGTTCACTGGGATTAACATTTAAAAGGTTAAGATTAAGTCAAGCACTGTTGCTCATTTGTATTTATAAGAAAGCAATACAATGGCATTTGCATGGCTTAATAAACTCTTACCTGCAGTGAAATACAATCACAGACAAAAATCCAATGACTATCACAAGAGTTCCTCCCAAGATACCCACAAGAAGGTATGTGTGGTAGGAAATGAAATCCATGGAGCTTGCAAGCCCCAAATAACCTAGATTTACAGAAAACACAAATCTGTTTAGCGGGCTGCAAATTGTCAGAAATCTGGAAGGTTTTGATTTTAGTATTCAAGAAATGAAACTAAAATGCTTCTTCATTCATAAATAGTATAATAGAATAAATAGACTTGAGAATAATTAAATATGATTGATACTTACCTGATGATGGTGGTGGTGCAGCAATCCAGTTACCAAGTTTAGGTGCTACATAAATCCAGACTAGGCCATTTTTCTCCATCTGAACAGTGCCAATACCTTTATTTACCCAGGTACCTGTGATAACATATGTCATTAGGTGCTTCTTTTGGACACAAAACATATTGTGACCATTTCATGTGTTGCTTAAGGGCAAATACTGATAGGTAATAGTGCCCATTTAAAGAAAACAATGAAAGATCTGAAACACATCTTTTAAATGAGTATGTTTGCAGTTTTTTAATCACCTATTGTCATGTCAAAGGTCCACGCAGGAAGTGAGTCGGAGGGTCGTAGGTGGGTGTGGTAGGGAAGTGGTACTTTTAGCTGAATGGGTCCTTTGATATCAACCTCCTTTCCATTAGACACTAACTGGGCACTGATCATAGCCAAGGGGCTTAACTTGACATTCCTATAACCTGTAATTGGTATTACAAAGATAATTTTAGATTCTGCAGAAAAAAATTAATTGAAACATTGTTTTAAGGATGTGGGGTCTAGAGCATGTTTCTCAATTCTCATTCTTCAGGTCCTCTGATTTTCCCAAAGCTTTGCCACTTCATAGACATTGACTGCATTGTGCCAAGTGTGAAGTTTGGTGAAGAGGGGATTATGGTATGGGGTTGTTTTTCAGGGGTTGTGTTTGGCCCTTAGTTACAGTGAAAGGAACTCTTAATGCTTCAGCATACCAAAACATTTTGGACAATTTCATGCTCCTAAATTTGTGGGAACAGTTTAGGGATGGCCCCTTCCAAGCAAGGTCCATAAAGACATGGATGAGCGAGTTTGGTGTAGAGGAACATGACTGGCCTGCACAGAGTCTTGATCTCAACCCGATAGAACACCTTTGGGATGAATTAGAGTGGAGAATATCCAACATCAGTGCCTGACCTCACAAATGCGCTTCTAGAAGAATGGTCAAAAATTCCCATAAACACACTCCCAAATTTTGTAGAAAGCCTTCCCAGAAGAGTTTAAGCTGTTCTTAGGTGCAAAGGGTGGGCCAACTCCATATTAAACCCTAAAGATTAAGAATGCGATGCCATTAAATTTCATTTGCATGTAAAGGCGGATTTCCCAAAACTTTTGGCAATATAAATTGTATGTCCTGAGGGCTGGAATTGAGAAACACTGGACTAGTGGATCAATAATATGTGCCATCACATTTGCTCTTGTTTAAACCTGGGTAAACAAGCGGCCTGCTATTGCCTAATAAATATTATGTTGTAATTAATAACATTAAATAATCAATAAAGTATTGAGTCTTAACAATAATGAAGCTTTTAGACTTCATTGACTAAAACTGCCCTACAATATGCTCCCCTCACTTATGGATCCTTAACATCAGCATTCACTCAAGATGTGAGAACTGGTTCAAATATTTAGCCAGATGCAATAGGTATTTTATCCTTTTTTCCCCAAATTCATCTTACCTCCTTTACCATTGAGGTTAAGAGTAAAGAAATTTGAGTCTTTTTCTATGGGCAGGGCTGGAGCTGTCAGATAGGCTGACAACATGGAGATGGTAGTGTCCTCAGACAGATTGAGGAGACTTTTGGGAAACTGGACACTCGGTTGAAATGACAAATCTGTAATACATGTGAAGATAAATACATACATAATAACAACATTAGAAATGTAGTGTGTCACAGTATCACATGCAGTGATAGTAGTTGGTCAATATGCGGTAAATATATGGAGGTACAAAATTAAATTATGGGTTATAACAATTAAAACAGCTCTCATTTTCAAAATAGGGAAATGGATAGTAGGATCAAGTAATAGAGAAATTTTTTTAACTGATATACCAGATGTTTTTCGAGTTATCAGCACAGTATCCTCAAAGAGCCAGATGTTCCCTTGTGTATGAGGGTGCAGGGACATCGTAATAACAGAAAAAACTAGGGAAAAAAACATAAAAAAACAAACACTCAGACCTCATTTTAGTAGCCAAGTTTTTCACATTAAAATGATATTAGTTGAATATGTTCTCCATATGTTTGAAGGTCATTTCTTTAGGGCTCTAGCTGGGTGTTATACACAAAGCCAAGATGAAACATATATAATTAAAATATTTAGTCCTTAATATATACTTTTTAAAAAACAATCTGATTTCATCAAATCATATAAAATACACAAACTGTTCATTAAATAACACTGCATCTACGAGGTTATGAACTTACTGGGCATCTTGGTGGTTTTCCAAGGCAGCTGGGTGAGCACATAACCCTCCATGCTGGCCACCAGAGTGAGGGTCAGGCCAAGGTGGTATGGGACAGTGACCGTGACCTCTCCATTCTCCAAAGTCAGGCTGGAGTAAATCTGGGATCCATTCAAGAACACACCCACCACAGCTCCTTTCAGGAACTTCTGGCTAGACGCATCTTTAACCCAAATCTTTAGTGTCAGGAGTGACTCTAGAGACAGACATAAGGTCAGGTTCAGTGGGAATTAATAAAAAATGTGTATGGTATGGCTTAAATTGTAAATTTTGCATCAATCAATAATTAGAGATAAGATATAATTATTTAAAAAATGAAACATTTAAAGGAGTTTAAGGTTAACCATACACCCCAATGTTTATTAGTTCATTCAGGTAATAGCTCAACGCATTAAACAGTTTGCCCAAAAGCAATAAAATTGGTTGGTGACAGTAAAATCTGGTGGCAACCACTTCGCTTTGAAATAGTAATGACCACTGGACCCATGGCTCAGTCAGAGTGACTTAAAAATAGATCAAAGTGCCAAATGTTGGATGAGCACATCAAAAGCTGAGACTTTAGAAACCTTAAAGAACCTCTTTGAAATGTCTCTCAATACTGAAAAAAAGAAGTAAATCTCTTGTTCTTTTCAAAGAGCCTGTTTAGATGCCAAATAACGCAAAAATATTACCAGGATGAAATAATGGCAGAACCAAACTGTTTATCATACTAACTATAACAGCTGGTATTTATGTAAATTTTAGTCAAATAAAGCAATGTAGTATCAATAATTTGTTAAATAACAGAATTTGATAGGAAATGTCTTTGGACTATATAAGTCTTAACTTCAGTCCCTGATATTTAATAAAGATAAATTCAATTTATGATGGATTTGTATTGTTAAAAACTCATCTGTGAATAGTTCAGACACAGGCATGGGCTTTCAACTGAGGTCTGCAGAGAACGTTATTAATAATTTAATAATTATTATTTTGAATATTTTTCGTATAATGACAATTTATAATATCACCTAACCTATACCAATTTATACCACACTATTTTTCTAAAAAGAGCTTCGAAAAATATATTGCCTTTGCATTTTTAAATAAAGGGACCTTCACAATTTAAGGGACTTGCCATCAAAAAGTTTGAAAAATCCAGACAATAAACACCTAATGTGTTTTATTATAGGCCTTCTATCTCAAGCATAAATGTATTGGATCATGATTCTGGCACTGAGATAATCTCGCATTAAATGCAACATCAGTATATCCAAGATAAGCAGTGTAATGTAGCTCAACCTTATCAGCTATTCAGCTCTTAAAAATGTGGACATGGCTGTCCTATATAAAACGCCTGAAATAGGTGGTTTCACTTCAAATGGCCCTGTAGAAGAGCTCCGCATGCTTACAAATAATAGACACGTAATGCATGTTACAGGCCAATGTTATGAGACAGCAAGCACAGCGGTCAACAGCGCACCCGTGTCCTTTGTTGTGATGTACCCCATCATAAAAAACATCCCTATTATTTGCAAGGCACACTGCATGCGGAGCTCATGGCGGAGCTGATGCTGTGGATGTAGATGAAGCTGAAGATGAACCCAGCTGATGCCTTGACCGTTACCTGATGGCGGCACCGTCGCATCCCCCTGTCCCGGGGAATTCTGTGTGTCGCTGGCATTGTCCTCCTCCGACAGCGAGGCGAGGCCGTGGGAGAGCACCCCACCCTCTGCTCTCCTCACGTACCCATCCTCGCAAAAAATCAGCAGCGCGGCGAGGAGCAGACACCCCGAAAGATCTGGCATGGCGTCTCAGACATAACTGCACTCAATGGCACGGAGAAGGAGAATGTTGTTGTTTTGTTTTTCTGTCCTCGAGTGGATGTGTATGTCACGGTCACATCATGCTTCTCGGGTGGACCTGGACCGATGAATATCCGAGGAAGCTTCTGCTGCTGGAGTCAGACGGGTGCGCGTTGCGTCATAGCTCACGCGATGCCATCTGCTGGCTCAGTGTTTTTTTTTTTTTTTTGGAGGGGGTCTTTGTTATAGCTTACGCAATGTTATTTTCATGCTTAGGTAAAAAATTTACCAAGATATTTAATTTTTTTATAACGTAATTCAAAAGTATGAATACTTAGCAAAATACATGTTTACAGTGTCCTTGTTACATATACTTACCACAATAATAACAGTAAATTATGCATAATTACATGCAATTAACCCTAAACCAAACCCTACCCTTACAGGTCCTTCTCAAATAATTAGCATATTGTGATAAAAGTTCATTATTTTCCATAATGTAATGATAAAAATTAAACTTTCATATATTTTAGATTCATTGCACACCAACTGAAATATTTCAGGTCTTTTATTGTTTTAATACTTTAATACTTATTTTAATACTGATATTGGCATACAGCTCATGAAAACCCAAAATTCCCATCTCAAAAAATTGGCATATTTCATCCAACCAATAAAAGAAAAGTGTTTTTAATGCAAAAAAGTCAACCTTCAAATAATTATGTTCAGTTATGCACTCAATACTTGGTCGGGAATCCTTTTGCAGAAATGACTGCTTCAATGCGGCGTGGCATGGAGGCAATCAGCCTGTGGCACTGCTGAGGTGTTATGGAGGCCCAGGATGCTTCGATAGCGGCCTTAAGCTCATCCAGAGTGTTGGGTCTTGCGTCTCTCAACTTTCTCTTCACAATATCCCACAGATTCTCTATGGGGTTCAGGTCAGGAGAGTTGGCAGGCCAATTGAGCACAGTAATACCCAGTAAACCATTTACCAGTGGTTTTGGCACTGTGAGCAGGTGCCAGGTCGTGCTGAAAAACGAAATCTTCATCTCCATAAAGCTTTTCAGCAGATGGAAGCATGAAGTGGACACACAGTGGACCAACACCAGCAGCTGACATGGCACCCTAGACCATCACTGACTGTGGGAACTTGACACTGGACTTCAGGCATTTTGGCATTTCCTTCTCCCCAGTCTTCCTCCAGACTCTGGCACCTTGATTTCCGAATGACATGCAAAATTTGCTTTCATCCGAAAAAAGTACTTTGGACCTCTGAGCAACAGTCCAGTGCTACTTCTCTGTAGCCTACTCCAGACTCAGTTTCTACTCCAGACTCAGTCCACTGCTTCCGCAGGTCCCCAAGGTCTGGAATCGGTCCTTCTCCACAATCTTCCTCAGGGTCCGGTCACCTCTTCTCGCAGCAGCGTTTTTGCCACACTTTTCCTTCCCATAGACTTCCCACTGAGGTGCCTTGATACAGCACTCTGGGAACAGCCTATTCGTTCAGAAATTTCTTTCTGTGTCTTACCCTCTCGCTTGAGGGTGTCAATGATGGCCTTCTGGACAGCAGTCAGGTCGGCAGTCTTACCCATGATTGCAGTTTTGAGTAATGAACCAGGCTGGGAGTTTTTAAAAGCCTCAGGAATCTTTTGCAGGTGTTTAGAGTTAATTAGTTGATTCAGATGATTAGGTTAATAGCTCGTTTAGAGAACCTTTTCATGATATGCTATTTTTGAGATTTTGGGTTTTCATGAGCTGTATGCCAAAATCATCAGTATTAAAACAATAAAAGACCTGAAATATTTCAGTTGGTGTGCAATGAATCTAAAATATATAAAAGTTAAATTTTTATCATTACATTATGGAAAATAATGAACTTTTATCACTATGCTAATTTTTTGAGAGGAACCTGTATATATATAAATAACACTAACAAAAACACCTTAAAGTGTTGTTTATAATGTATATTGTACACTATTTGTGCATTGTCTTAATTTATATAACATTCCACAATAACTTAATCAAAGCTATTAAATACCACAAATGGAAGTTAGCTAATTATTTAGGGTCTAGAGACCAAACAATTAATAAATAAATAAAATATTTCAATCCCACTTATCTCATTAGAAGACAAACCTGTGCTGTATGGTACCATGCAAACATGAAATCATAATATCATAAAGTCAGAATCATGGTTCATTAGCTGCAAGACATCTGAAAGAGAGAGCAGATTTTTGTGAGGCATCACGACACCTCAATTTTATTGTAATAATTCAAGCGAATTACATCATTTTAATGTACAATGTACAACATACAAACAGACTGTGGAAAAGTTCCTTTGTAAAGTGAAAATCTTGAAAGAAAAGTGCCCACATTCTCATTCACCCATTCTCAAAAAAAGTAAACACAAGTGTATTAACAACATAAAAAAACAGGAAATTAAGGGTCTTATTTATTTTTTTAAAATCATCAAGATAATTTAAACTAAACATCAAGTACTTTTCAAGCAGCCCGACTGTATGAATGAGCGGATGAATGTTCCTCAACTCCACCGGTATAAGAGCATGAATCTTCCAAGATCCTCTTTCCTCAAACCAGCTTTTAAGCAGTTATTTAAAGCACTCATGGTGGTCAACAGTTCACCGGACTTTTTTTTTTTAACTGAAAGCTTTAGAGTGCTCACCAATCTGATACAAAAGAGAAAAAAAAAGAAAAAGAAAAAAGAAATCATAACAGGAACCAAACAGCTCCCATAAACTTAATCAACTGCATATTATGAAAGCCTTGTGATAGGCTAGGGACAGTGGTTACGCTGCCAATCAGACATTGGCTAAAGTCACTTTAAACAGGAGGACAAGGGTCAAAAAGAGCAAGTGGGAGGAGACTGCGAGACAAACTGCTAAGCCACGCCTCCTTCCTCCCTGCCAACTGATTAAACTTCCTCCTCCTCCTCATCATCCTCCAAGTCACAGAAGTCGATGGACGGTCTGCTGTCTTCCACCTCATCTTCATCAGATTCTGCATAAGAACCTGTGAGTCCAAACAGAAGAAATAAGCAGAAACATTTAAAATCTGAAAGGGAGGAGGGACGACAAATGCCACCTTCTCATGCAGAATTAAATGCAAGCAAGCTTTTTTAACACCAAGGCATTAATGATTCTTGCCAATTATGACTCATTATGTTTGTGGAATAAATAAACAAGTATAGTAAATGCCATGCAAACAAATCTTAACATTTGTTTACACTTAAAACTACATTCATGTAAAAAACAGTACACAATTTTTCACGAGAACCGACACTGGGTTTATAACATACTTACCCATGCATTTAAAAGAAATTTATATCAAGTTTTATATAAATGAACTAACAAGATTTAGAGGTTTTATGGTCCAATACCAAAATAAATAAAGTCATAACGTACTTTCAAGATTGTCCATGTGTTCATGTAGAGTTCTCGCCAAGTTGAAAAACTGAGCGAGAGAGGGGAGAATGTTTTGGTTTTCAAAAATCACAACACTAGCCTACAATGTAAGCTTACACAATTTTTTATTGTGTGACGTGTCACACGAGCCAATGTACTGTACAGTACTTGGACATGAATTAACAGATAATGAACAAAGTAATACAGGAAAGATGTGGAAGGCTTACCCCAGCATCATTGACTGCACCCAGGACATCAGAAAACCTCTGCTCACACAGGTGCAGGAGCACCACCAGGTACAGCCCACAGCTAATGAACTCATATTCTGACTGAAGAATACAACACAAAAACAAAATTAAAGATATGAAATCATAACAGATTAGTATTTTAAATGAATGCTCTGTAATAAGGAACATGTTTAGAGTCAAGTTTTATGATTTTATGGGCGAGTTAGACGGTCGTGTTGGACAGTTGCACTCGCATCTCGCGCCTTTCATAGCATCTCACAACACTGCGTTCTAAGAACACAATGCTAAAGTTAAAAATAAAGTTAATAAACCGGTCTAGACCGTGTTTTCTTTTTTCATTTCTCACGTACCAGAGTATGTGAGAGGAGTGGAGTGGGAGCAGTGTGTGATTTTAAAGGGAGCGAGGAGCGGATTGTTTTTTGTAAAAGCGCACCAGTACCACTCCATCATAAGTACAATTTATGCCAACGAACGGCCCATAATATAACTGCATTTTATCAAGAATTAGCACATTAAAACACATTTAGAATTGATATAGATGAATCAATCAAATGAGAAGGAATGTGAAGGTTATGATGACAGCGATGGACATGAGCAGGTGGTTATAGTTCAAGGAATCATTTTGCACCTTCCAGATATTGGATATGATCGGGTGAAACTGAAAGAATTAAAAAAAAAAAAATGCATTCAAATATAATCTTATAGTGCTCGGTATCTGATTTCAAATGAGCAGAAATCTGTAATGTGACTGCTGATTTTTGCAATGCAAATTTAGTTTGGAAAGCTGTAAATAACAGTACGTTTTCATCAATGATATTTAACTTTTATCGCAGATAACCATGTAGCCTAATAAGCTTGGCATGTCATAGAAAAAAATTAAATAAAAATGTTTGCACACTGGTGCTCCAATGGTTATGGAGCGGGGAATGGTTAACCCGGAGTGATTATTGAATGCTTGGAGCGTGGAGGGGAAATTGTTGCAGCTCCACTCCGCTCACATACACTGACTGCACCTTGCAGAAAAAAGAAAAAGCATTGCGTGTGAATGGTCCCTATAGGCATGTTCACACAAGACGACGAGCGTTCAGTGTAAAGAATTTGGTGCGATAAACATTTATTCTGTTAATATGTCTGTTGCACTGACGACATGCGACTCTTTGGGGCTTTGCACACTTAACTCCAGGTTATCGTAGTTTAAACCCCGACTTTAACCCCAGGTAACGTTTACCACTTGTTATTTAGAAGCCGTGTTACCCGGGGTTATGAGTTGTTTTTTTCACTATGGTAGTCAATGGCTGCTGAGATCTGCTTTGTTACAAACATTCTTCCAAATATCTTCCTTTGTATTCAGCAAAAGAAAGAAATGTACACAGGTTTGGAACAACTTGAGCGTGACTAAATGATGACCATTTCTGGCTGAACTATCCCTTTAACCCCATATCACGGTGCCAAACATGTGCAGTGTGAAAATGCTGTATTTAGAATGTATCGATTAGACACCCACAACCAATCACGGGCCTTATATTTACATGCGTCACAGTTGTTTCAGTGTTTCATATGGAAAAAGGTTTTTCAAAACAGAAAATGCATCATTTGGACAGTTTCATTTATACCTTTATAGTATGAAATAGTCATTCAGAAATGTTTTTATAGTACAGTTGGTTAAGTGTAATTATGCACTACTAGAGCCTTTATGAAATAATGTGCAGCGTTCGTCCAATCAAATGACACTGACACCGCAAATAAGGAAGTTAACCCAGGGTTTAGAAATGTACAGTGTGAAACATAACCGTATGAATACCCAGGATTAATTGTTAACCCTGGGAAAGGTATAAGCAGTATGACACGTGAAGCAAGATTACCAGGATGTTTACCCAAGGTTTAGAATGACCCAGGGTTAACCATTTCAAGTGTGAAAAATCCTTTTGTGTTAGTCCGTACTATTTTGGTACATAGAGGATTTAAATTGCATTGCAAAAAAAAAAAAAAACTAAAACAATAAAATTCAGCTTTTGTTAAATAAAACTATTTGTGACTATCACAAAATCAGAGTATTCTGCCAAATGACAGTGAATTGCAGCGAAAGAATCCAGGACCCGCTCTTTTCTCTTGTATTTGCCATTGTTTAAATAAACACTATAGTGAATACAAAAATCTGAACGGCTGCTTGACTTCCTTTCTCCTCTACATCTAGTGTCCGAAATGTAAAGTTGTGCAGTGCTGCTTTGGGTGCCATTGTATTTCTGCTTTTTCATAAGTGCCTCCTACTGTCAGAGAGAATGTGCATATTGCTTCTGCTGTTTTTTTTCTGCATTGATCTGAACAGACAAATTGCACACGAAAATCTGGATCGAATTAATGCTATTGTGTAATAATTCTTGTTCCTCAGATTCTTTAAAAACCATAACTAACTTTGCACTGGTAAAGTACTCCCATGTGCATGCACAATTTCACATGAGCATGTTTCTTATAAGCAGTAAATCTAAACAATGTGCTTGTATCTTGTTTTGATGCACTTACCCTTTCGTGAGATCTGTAGAGCTCATTGATGTCAAAGTTCTCTATGTTTAGGTGCAGTTTTTCCTTACAAAGTTCACAGGTAGTGATGGCCTCCAAGTTAGAACCTGTGTATCAAAGCAGATATATGGGCCTAATTCACATTTTATTAAATTAAGACCTCAATGAGTTTTTGAACTACAGCTTATTTGTACCTTTTTACATTTTCCAATTGGTATTACCATGGTAGAACCAAAGAATTCTCTTAAAGTAAATACTGTACCATATTCATGACGTACTAAACATTCTGTACCATGGTACCGCAGTATTTGTCTGTAAGGGTTAGTAACCACTTCACTCTTAAAGGTTTGTAAATAAATGAGATTCTTCCGGTCTTGTCATTTTCATACTTGTGTATTTGATCAGTCTGCTTTCAGACTGTGTTATGCATTAGTAGTCTTGCACAGCAAAGGAAATAAACCCCAAATCCTAGTCAGACTGAGTTTAAGAGCAGTTCCTTTCTCAGTGCACATATGACAAATGAACAAATGAATATACACTATATAAACACCTAGTTTATTTCTGCCCTCAGGAAAAGACAGCCATACCCGAGCTGATTTTGGAGCGTAGCCACTTCTTAATGCAGTCCTGGTGCACATACTGCAGGCTGCCGGTGCACTTGCAGGGCTCGATCAGAGGGTTGGAACTCGACTGCTCCCCCATCTGACAGATTCGGCACAGATCACCCTCCTCCTCATCAGAATCCTCCAACAGAAGGCTAAAAGTAGGAAGAGGGTGTGGTTACAACAATCAGCAAACTAAATTGTGAACATGAGCTCCTGCTACACCAAATGTGCTCAAACCTGTAGAGTTTAGATCCAAGCTCTTCAAGATCTTCAGGATTACTAGAAACTTCCAGGCAGGTATGCAAAAGCAGATGAAGCTAAACATAGATGCATGCATGTTTTTCAGTGTTTATGTAGGCCTACTATAAATTCAAACCAAGCGGCAACCTCCCACGGTCTCTCTTGAAGCCAATACGGAAGTGACTTTGAACTGCAGTTCATCGACTGACCACTAGGGACAGGCTCCAGAAGAGAGCAGAATCTCATTGAGCCCCATGTTAAAATGACCAACTTTACAGCAGATAAAAAAAAAACATGTTTACAGCCTGGTACAAATTCTAGTTTTGGTCTAAACAGCTAATTTTGCCCTTCATGACAACTGTGAGGGGGGTGATTTTTTTCAACCTCCTTCGTTTAAATTATATAAAGCCTTAAAGTTCTGCATTATTAAGGGCGTGGCCACTTTGAGTGGCAGGTGAGTAGCCATTTATCTGCTGTCTGTTAGTCATCGCGTCACCCCAGCTCCACCCACGTCCTGCCTCGTTGCCCATTTTCTGTTATCCGGGAGTGACGCGTGGTAACGTGTTGCTAAGATGGCAACGGCCAGCTCGACCCTACTTTACGCTTCAAAACTGCTCTGCAGAATCCTATGGGTGACGTCACGGACACTACGCCCATATTTTTATACAGTCTATGGTTTAAACACTATGAAATTTGGTAAACTCTACTGATTTATTAGCCAAGAAATCTAGACGCACCCTAGCGGCAGCAAATGTAATTTGCAGCCAGGATCATCTAGCAACTCTCCGTTGGCTTGGGAGTTTGAAAAACTCTAGTCAGGCCAATCACATCGTGTATAGAGTCAGTGGGCGGGCTTAACATAATGATGGCAGAGTTGCGACAGTTCCGCTTGAATTTCCTGCTAACAAAGAACAGCACTGAAGTAATTCTTAACAAAGAAGGTAGATATGTTCGGAGGCTTGCCTACCGGATATGACAAAAGTTTAATCTATCAACTAGCTCCGCTGGTGGGAAAACACATAAGACTCAGCCACAACCCACTTGTGACTGTTCTCTCACCACTGATAGCACTCTGTAGCTAAAGACAGGCTCCAAAAGGGAGCAGAATCTCAGTGAGCCCCATGTTAAAACGCTCAACTTTACAGCAGAAAAAAGTAAAAAAAATGAATTCATTTACAGCCTGGTACAAATTGTGGTTTTGGTCTAATTTTGCCCTTCATAACAACTGTGAGGGGGTTGACTTTCTTTATAACTCATTTGTTTACATTATATAAAGCCTTAAAAGTTCTGCATAATTAAAGACCCACTTTAATTTCACTTTGAGTGACGGGTGGATTGTCGTTTGTCTGCTGTCTGTTAGTCATCACATCACCTCGTCTCCACCCACTTCCCTCATCTTTGCCCATTTTCAGTTATCCGGGTGTGGCGCGCTGCCAAGATGGCAATGGCCAGCACGACCCTACTTCATGCTTCAAAACTGCTCTTCAAAATCCTATGTGTGACGTCACGGGAACTACGTTCATATGTTTTTACAGTCTTTGTGTTCCCAGACCCAACATCATGATGTGGGTCTGGCTTGTCAGGCTAATGATTTATTTGATCAAGGTAAGATTATCTAGTTGACATTGGCAAGGAGGATTTGTGATAGGCGGATACATTTTTGGATGCTTCCATCACTATTGCTGAACTTATGTAGCAGTAGCTATAATTTATCACTCATTTACATTTACTTATTATTGAACCCTGTCTATATATTATATATATTAGAACATTTCATTGCATCTCTTTTCGCAACAAAAATTGGGTTAGTTAAAAAAAGTGCTCTCAATCATCTTGAAAATGCACATTTTTGATTTTTTTTTAAACGTCTAAGACATCTGCCATATCAACCATATTGAATTACGGAGTGAAACTTGAAATTACCATAAATAAAAGAAAAGGCCCGTTCACACCAAGAATGAGAACTATAACAATAACTATAACAGCTATTAATATATTTATGTTCTTTTGAGGAGACCCAATATCTTTATCGTTATAGATATCATCCTTGGTGTGAACGGGCCTTTCAAGGGTCAGTTCACCCAAAAATTTTAATTTCAAATCGCTAATTTTAAACCGAAGGTAAAATGCGCAAGGCTGCTCGAGCATACATAACGGAGTAGTCCAGAGTGTTTTCAATGAATTCCTGTGAAAGTTAAGCTTCCATAGGTATTGGGGAAAAAAGGCAGACTGGACATGCACCGTGAATGACAGTTTAGCCGTATGTGTGCGCATGTGAATGAATGACAGTGCAGCCGTGCCAATTCGGGGGCAGATTGCTTGAATTGTGGGTTCATTAGCCTATTATTCACAATGAAAAACACAACAAAACGGTACAATGACAAACTCACTTAAATAGGTGCTTTTACATCTCTTTACAGCTCTTCGCTCTCGCGATGAATGAAATCTGACTCCTGCATTTGTGCAGTGACTCTCGTTCGACTCTCACTGTATTGAGCAGACATATTCCGTTTTTAATTGTAGTGTCTGTTCTCTAACTGAACTTAAGGATTTTATTACTATAAAAATCTAAATGACGGTGGGGGCTGTGCCGTGGTGGGCAAGTGTCTGAACAATGGTAACACAGACTATTGCAGCAAGCCTAATCCAAACCCGTAAAACATTCGGATCACAAATTAAAGATATTTTTGATGATATCAGAGCTCTCGGATCCCTCCATAGGCAATTGTTTAACACTTTCAAGGTCCAGAAAAATTTAAATAGTCCCTTTGACTCCAGTGGTTCAACCTTAAAGGGTAACTAAACCCCTGGTCACAGCAATTACTCCACCCACTGGCAATATTTTTTTAACAATGCTGTAAAAGTGGGCCGAGCCCAGCAGAGACAGAGGACAAACCGAGGGGGTGGGGGTGGGGCTGAGCAGTGGGCGTGAGACCCGCAGTGACGGATTGAGCGGCAGCTGTCTTAACTCCCAATGCTGACAATGCTAGCAAAGCAGCAGCGCAAAAGAGAATGGGACCACTGAGCTAATCTATGAACAGTCAAATCCTATACTGGATGCAACTAAAAATAGATCAGATACATGCGATTAATTTTTATTAATCATTTTTTTAACCACTCAAATGAAAAAAGTATCTGTACACATGACTGGTGGCAAAAATTATTGCAAGAAAAGCCTGACGTGTACTGAAAACTGCATTATTTACATGAGACATGAGAGTTCATACTGGAGTGAAGCTGTTCTCATATCAATGCGGGAAAACATGGCGTGGTGAGCTCGTGCCAAGGGCGTGGTAGTGAGCCGTTGGAAGAGCAAACTTACACCATGATGGTAAACAACGTCCAATAGGAAAATTCAACTGCAGTAGCCACCATTCAACCTTAAGAGGGCAGCACTCAGACATTTTTACACCATATACAGATCCTTCTCAAAAACTTAGCATTTTCTGATAAAAGTTCATTATTTTCCATAATGTAATGATAAATATTAAACTTTCATATATTTTAGATTCATTGCACACCAACTGAAATATTTCAGGTCGTTTATTGTTTTAATACTGATGATTTTGGCATACAGCTCATGAAAACCCAAAATTCCCATCTCAAAAACTTAGCATATTTCATCCGACCAATAAAAGAAAAGTGTTTTTAATACAAAAAAAGTCAACCTTCAAATAATTATGTTCAGTTATGCACTCAATACTTGGTCGGGAATCCTTTTGCAGAAATGACTGCTTCAATGCGGCGTGGCATGGAGGCAATCAGCCTGTGGCACTGCTGAGGTGTTATGGAGGCCCAGGATGCTTCGATAGCGGCCTTAAGCTCATCCAGAGTGTTGGGTCTTGCGTCTCTCAACTTTCTCTTCACAATATCCCACAGATTCTCTATGGGGTTCAGGTCAGGAGAGTTGGCAGGCCAATTGAGCACAGTAATACCATGGTCAGTAAACCATTTACCAGTGGTTTTGGCACTGTGAGCAGGTGCCAGGTCGTGCTGAAAAACGAAATCTTCACCTCCATAAAGCTTTTCAGCAGATGGAAGCATAAAGTGCTCCAAAATCTCCTGATAGCTAGCTGCATTGACCCTGCCCTTGATAAAACACAGTGGACCAACACCAGCAGCTGACATGGCACCCCAGACCATCACTGACTGTGGGTACTTGACACTGGGGAGAAGGAAATGCCAAAATGCCTGAAGTCCAGTCTTCCTCCAGACTCTGGCACCTTGATTTCCGAATCACATGCAAAATTTGAGCGACAGTCCAGTGCTGCTTCTCTGTAGCCCAGGTCAGGCGCTTCTGCCGCTGTTTCTGGTTCAAAAGTGGCTTGACCTGGGAATGGCGGCACCTGTAGCCCATTTCCTGCACACGCCTGTGCACGGTGGCTCTGGATGTTTCTACTCCAGACTCAGTCCACTGCTTCCGCAGGTCCCCCAAGGTCTGGAATCGGTCCTTCTCCACAATCTTCCTCAGGGTCCGCTCGTTGTGCAGCGTTTTTGCCACACTTTTCCTTCCCACAGACTTCCAACTGAGGTGTCTTGATACAGCACTCTGGGAACAGCCTATTCGTTCAGAAATTTCTTTCTGTGTCTTACCCTCTCGCTTGAGGGTGTCAATGATGGCCTTCTGGACAGCAGTCAGGTCGGCAGTCTTACCCATGATTGCAGTTTTGAGTAATGAACCAGGCTGGGAGTTTTTAAAAGCCTCAGGAATCTTTTGCAGGTGTTTAGAGTTAATTAGTTGATTCAGATGATTAGGTAAATAACTCGTTTAGAGAACCTTTTCATGATATGCTTATTTTTTGAGATAGGAATTTGGGGTTTTCATGAGCTGTATGCCAAAATCATCAGTATTAAAACAATAAAAGACCTGAAATATTTCAGTTGGTGTGCAATTAATCTAAAATATATGAAAGTTTAATTTTATCATTACATTATGGAAAATAATCACAATATGCAAATTTTTTGTGAAGGACCTGTATTTTAGAATTAAAACACTTTATAGCCAAATGTCAAAATATTAACTCAAATCAATGAACAGCACTAATAAAACCCCAGTCTTGCAGATCATTAACTAAAAAAAGTTGTTTTAGGGTTTAGTTACCCTTTCATTTTATGAAGGGTAACTAACAGACGTGAAGTCATTGTTGAATAAAGTCGTTGTTTTTGTGGGGGGTTTTTGCGCACAAAAAGCATTCTTCACGCTTCATAAAATTAAGGTTGAACCATTGGAGACACATGGATGACTATTTTAAAGATTTTTTTTACTACCTTTCTGGACCTTGAAGGTGTTAATTAAATTGCCATCTATGTGGGGTCTGAGAGCGTTCGTATTTCGTCAAAAATATCTTAATTTGTGTTCCGAAGATGAACGAAGGTGGTCTTATGGGTTTGGAATGGCATGAGGGCGAGTAATTAATGATAAATTCATTTATGGGAGAACCAACCCCTTAATGTGCGGTCAGGTTAACCATTGTTCTGAATTTCCTCGGGTGAAACCCAGTTATTTCAATAGTAATCTACAGGTGGGTAGGGTGAAAGATTTCCCCACACAGATTTGCTGTGTTGACCAACAGAAAGCAATGGTCCTTTTTTCGTGCAAAATTTGGCCAATGTGACCGCACATTTACAGTAATGTTTTTTAAAATGTACGGACACAAACAGAACATTCTACACAATACCCAGACATAGTTAAAATTGCCCTCTGACCTCTCCTGAATCTTTCGCAGTCTCTCTGGGTCTCTGGAGGGGATGGGCTTGTCTTTTGCCTGCTCATCAGTTTGACTCCTCCCCTCTGTTCCTACTCCCACACCAATAACTACATTCTCAGGCATACGGAAGAGAGGACTGGTCATCACCCTGCCAATGCCATGGCTCCGTCCTGCCAGACGCACTCCGTCCTGCAGCAGCGATGCAGAGAGACCTGAGGCTCCAGCAGAGGGTGCTGCTGCAGCGCCCTCTGAGGACTCATCTTCATCATCATCATCGTCGTCGTCACAATGTATGCCCTGGTCAGGCGTCTTACGGCCTTCTCGGTCAGGGAATTGGGGTGAACGCTGAGGGCCCAGGCGGACGCTTTCGTCACGCCCTTCCCTCCTGCGACGAGAGAACAGTGGGGTACAGCGGTTCCAGTTCAGCCAGGACAGGCCCGCTGGAGGCCTGAGTGATTCCTGTTCGGGTTCTACATTAGCGCTCTCCTGGACGGGAGCGAGAGATGGTCCACGTCTGCGCAAAAACGAAAATGCCTGAACGGGGTCCGAATTCCTCAGCTCTGCCTCCAAATTTTCTCTACTGACTGGAGGCGGGGCTTCAGAGGGCAGTGCTTCATCTGGGCTAGAGTCAAATGACCTTGAATCAGAGGCAGAGCTGGCAGTGGAGCTTGACTCCTGACTGGAGCGTCGGGAGAAAAGTCGAGATAGCAGGCGCCTGGTTGTTCGCCTGCCATCTGAGTCTCCGCCATTCTGAGCAGGAAGGGGAGTGGGGGCGGGGCTAGATGAAGGTGGGCTGGAGCTACAGCCAGTAAGGGGTGTGTAAGGGGTGGAGCTCCAGGATGAGACATGGGATGGGTCCAACACAGAGGTGGAGGTTCTGGTGGAGCTAGAAGTGGAGGTTCTCGTGGAGCTAGAGCTGGAGCGTGGTATATCGCAAGAGAACGGACCAGACTGGTAATCTGTGGTTGGCCTGTGGGAGCTGCGCTCCAGAGGAGAAGGGAGGTACTCGGCTTGGATACGGCGAGTAGATGAACTGTTCTCTCGGTGGGATGAGTACTGGCTCTCTTTGGGTCGAGCACCTTGTGCATAGGTGGATGTAACACGCTCTGAACGGTCTAAAGCACAAAAAGAAATGCAGTTACCATGATGAGCTACAACCTTCTACATTATACAAATGTAGAAAGAAATGGCAAGATATGATATATAAAAATTATAAAATATTTGCAAATAAAGCTGTGTTTTTATTCCCATTTGTTCAAAAGAGAAAAACTTGGTGCTTAATAGTACACATTACAATATAAAAATATAATCTATATAAATGAAAGTTAAAGCTAGCATTTTGACATTTTTATCTACATTCAATGTTTTCACTCAGCATTTTTAGGCAACATTCCAAAATGTTTATACATGGATGAAAACTTAAAGTCATCCAATTATGCCTAGAACCAATTAGAGAAAGAAGCTACTATGGAAAAAGAGTGGTAGTGGATGAATGTGTCTGTATAAAAGCGTGTGCACATACACAGTGAAGATGTCAGTCCACTAGGCCGGTAACTAGACTCCCCCAATGAGGTCAGTCCTAAATCCCCCCTCTTTTCCAAATCCCTGCGGGCCCAAGGACCCTCTGATGGAGTGGATGAAGATGAAGATGATGAGGATGATCTAGACAAAGGACTAAGGGTGGTTTTCCACGAAGAATCTAAAAGAGAAGAGCAATGGGTTAATCCACCATATATCCATACATTGAATAGATCCGTAATATTAACTATAGTTATAGTATTTGGACTCTTAATTTAAAATATTTGCAAATACTTTTACTGTGACATACTTCCTAAAGTAGAGTAGGAGTTGGCAGGTTTTGATGTGGATGGGGATCTGAAATATCCTGCTCTATTTGTGTAAGAAAGTTTAGCTCTTTTAGACTCGCTGTCTTGGGACGTGCCAAGAAGTCCACAGTAGGTTCCCAGTCTTCTCTCAGAGTCTGTCTGAAATGCAAATGCACAAACACAGGCAGTCAGATGTCAAACGTTCAGGTCGCAAACGAGCCAAATTCTGCTTAAATCAGATTTTTTTTGGTAAAGTTATTTACATACAAATGTGGCCCATATCAGACACCAGTCAATATTCCATGACTTGTTCATTATAACAGCATTCAATTTCATATTGAATGTACATATTTTGCCACTAAAAGAACTTCAAACAACCAGTCTTATAGCTATGCACAAGCATTAGACACTTTCCGATGGTTCAAAACACCACAAACATTAAATTGAGGGAGGGAAGGAGACAAAAAGAACCAGCAAAAGTCACAATAGAAAATTGATTGGTTTCGTAGTCATCTAAAAAAAATTCACAAAAAATGCTAATGCTACCAATAGTAATAATAATCCATATAAATAAACAGACAGTTTTTATAGAATTACATCTATATTTAGTAATTAAAAAGCACATATATGTACGTACGTACGTACGTGTGTGCGGAAAGTATTCAGACCCCCTTAAATTTTTCACTCGGTTATATTGCAGCCATTCGCTAAAATCATTTAAGTTAATTTTTCTCATTAATGTACACACAGCACGCCATATTAACAGAAAAACACATAATTGTTGACATTTTTGCAGATTTATTAAAAAAGAAAAACTTAAATAATCACATGGTCCTAAGTATTCAGACCCTTTGCTGCGACGCTCATATTTAACTCAGGTGCTGTCCATTTCTTCTGATCATCCTTGAGATGGTTCTACACCTTCACCTTCAGTCCAGCTGTGTTTGATTATACTGATTAAACTTGATTAGAAAAGCCACACACCTGTCTATATAAGACCTTACAGCTCATGTCGGAGCAAATGAGAATAATGAGGTCAAAGGAACTGCCTGAAGAGCTCAGAGACAGAATTGTGGCAAGGAACAGGTCTGACCAAGGTTACGAAAAAAATTCTGCTGCACTTAAGGTTCCTAAGAGCACAGTGGCCTCCATAATCCTTAAATGGAAGACGTTTGGGATGACCAGAACCCTTCCTAGAGCTGGCCGTCTAGCCAAACTGAGCTATCGGGGGAGAAGAGCCTTGGTGAGAGAGGTAACGATCCCAAAGATCACTATGGCTGAGCTCCAGAGATGCAGTCGGGAGATGGGAGAAAGTTGTAGAAAGTCAACTATCACTGCAGCCCTCCACCAGTCGGGGCTTTATGGCAGAGTGGCCCGACGGAAGCCTCTCCCGCATGAAAGCGTGCATGGAGTTTGCTAAAAAACACCTGAAGGATCCAAGATGGTGAGAAATAAGATTCTCTGGTCTGATGAGACCAAGATATAACTTTTTGGCCTTAATTCTAAGCAATATGTGTGGAGAAAACCAGGCACTGCTCATCACCTGTCCAATACAGTCCCAACAGTGAAGCATGGTGGTGGCAGCATCATGGTGTGGGGGTGTTTTTCAGCTGCAGGGACAGGACGACTGGTTGCAATCGAGGGAAAGATGAATACGGCCAAGTACAGGGATATGCTGGACAAAAACCTTCTCAAGACCTCAGACTGGGCCGAAGGTTCACCTTCCAACAAGACAATGACCCTAAGCACACAGCTAAAATAACGAAGGAGTGGCTTCCCAACAACTCTATGACTGTTCTTGAATGGCCCAGGCAGAGCCCTGACTTAAACCCAATTGAACATCTCTGGAGAGACCTGAAAATGGCTGTCCACCAATGTTTACCATCCAACCTGACAGAACTGGAGAGGATCTGCAAGGAAGTATGGCAGAGGATCCCCAAATCCAGGTATGAAAAACTTTTCACCTTTCCCAAAAAAGACTCATGGCTGTATTAGATCAAAAGGGTGCTTCTACTAAATACTGAGTGGGGTGCTGTGTGTACATTCATGAGAAAAAAAAAAAGTACTTTTACCAAAAGGCTGCAATATAACAGAGTGAAACATTTAAGGGGGTTTGAATACTTTCCGTACCTACTGTATATAGATACAATAGATACATTAGATTGTGTATATATTTTTTGTAAAAGTGATATTTACAAGTCTGCCTCTGTCCCCACTGGTGGATTCTGTCCATGATCGATCACGGGAAGATGAAGAGGAAGAAGAGGAAAGTGAAATAGGAGTTGAGAGCATCCAGTTGGTGTGACGGCTTTCAGTTGAACTGTAAGCTCTTGGTGAGCTCAGCAGACGGGAGCTCTGGAACACACAGGAAACATGAGAAATTAACACACAGCACATGGACGTCAGAACAGAAACATGACAGGAAGAGACTAAATTATTGACACATTCAACTACTGTTTATTCTACATCATAAAAGAGAAGTATGGGCCAAGATTCAGACTAAAGCAGCCAACCACAAAGCCTCTGCAAATAGTTTCCGTTCTTAAGCATATGGGTGGTTTGCAGCTTTGTTATGATGAGAAATCCCCTGTGGCAAACTATATATGGACGAGCTAATGGTGGCCAAAGTTGTTTAATGTCCACTTCAACACTGGCTAATGTAGTGATGTAGTTCTCAGATGTGATCTTCAAAAAAAAAAACTCTGGGGAGTCAAAAACAACTCTGGGAGCTTCAGTAACTTTATCTAGCGAGACAGACCTTGACAGGTTGACGAGATACACCGGGGCCAGGAATCTAGTGTGCACTAAAAAAAGCCCAGTGAACCAAGGCAGTGTAACACGAAGATCTTTCCACAGCCCCAGCAGCACGAGGAAATTGAGCTGCTAATAGAGCTAGCAGTAGCACACCGATCTCCATAGTGCCTCTCCTGCTTCTAGAATTTTTATAAAGGTTAACTGACTGAAAGGGTGGAGAAAACAAATCAACTTATACTGTATAAGACAAATACCTATTTTTAACTAACACTACATATAACAATTTTAGTGTGCAAATAACACTTTTGCAACAAATGTATCCATTTATAAAGCGTATTAGATGCCTAACTTATAGTATAAGTGTAATTATGTTAAAAGGCTTGCTTTTTAACATAGTTTTTAATGCATATGTGGAAATCTAATCATAGATGGCATTAATGCAAATCTTCATGGCAGAAACTGAATTACAATACAAGAGTATATATGTAAAAAATACAAGAGTTACATATATACAATAATAAAAAAAACAACAACACTGGTCATTAAGGGTCTTCATTTTCATATTGTGCTCACAGAATGGATCCTGATCAATAAAATGGTACACAGTTCAATTGACTTGTTTTTAAGTTTTGTTTTAGGAATAGAAATATTACAGTATTTTTATAAACAGTAATTTCTTAACTTTTAATGGCTGTATCCTTACTGGTTGAAATATGTAATTTTTCAAATATATTTGTGTGGCAAACTAAGTAAATTTTATATACTATATCAAACAAATGTGGTGACATTTTGTAACCCTAATTGCCTAGTGTGTCATTTTGCAATATTTTTCCAGATAATATGAAAATTCCGCCAAATCTTTTTCTACAGGAGTGGAAAAAAAACAAACAAAAAAACATCATGAATATCATTGCTTTGGCCTAATCAAATTATGATTCACATTGCCCCCATTGCCTTTCATTCAATCTTAAGGAAGAGTCAAATTATGTTCAAATTATGACGCTGTCAACAGAACTAAAAAACCTGTATTGAACCTGAAACACTTCTTTAACACTGGGTTACGCCGGAATAAAATACGGATTTCTGAGTGATTGGTTCAGCAGGAGGAGTGATGAGTCAGTTTTGATGTTAGCGATCTAGTGAAAGACTAAAGCTACACTACCTGCGGGTGTGAACATGGACATTATGGAAATTAATGTGTCACTGTAATACCTGATAGTCGGAGTCTAACTTGACAGAAGCTTCCCTGCCAAAGCGATCTCTTCCCAAGACGGTCCCTCTGCCATAGAGCCGACTCGCACTGAGTGCTGCAGATGAAGAGGAGGGCGATGACAGCGAGGAAGAGCTGGAGACAGCAAACGGAAACCGACGAGACTTCGAATCCATCTTTGAATTGTACCCTGCGAGACAGAGAGACACATAATGTTACAGCTGCATACCCATGACAGCAGTCAGTTAAATTCCAGTTAAAAACAGGATTGGTAATGAGATGTTTCAGTGATGTCTTTTGTCATGTACTTCCATTACCTGTCAAGCATTACAAGCTGCCTCCAGCAGTATGATGGTTTTAAAGGAATAGTTCTGTCATGTACTCAAATCGCATCGCTCCAAAATTGTATGACTTTCTTGACTCCTTCAGACACTATTCATTGTAATTACACAGTAAAGAACAACCAGCAAATTGTTAAAGTGTGATGTTCCGAAACCCATTAGACTTGGTTCATTTTTGGAACACAAACATTTGTCACTTTCTCTCTTATTTGAACTTGTGTCATTAAAATAGACTAGTGTTTTGATCATGTTTTACAGTGGCCAAGTTCAAACACACATGCATTAAGGCAGTGGTTCTCAAACCTGTCCTGGGTTATTGCTGCATCAGAAATTGTATTCAACATGGATTGGATTCATTTAACATTCAAAAGGCCAACATAAATACAGAACAAAGATACATATGAAATAAACTTTTCAGCTAGGTCTAACAGTAGTTTTCAGGTACAGAAATAATCAAAATGTAAAACATTTCATATTCTTCACTGTATAATTTAAATGTATATTAATCCTTATTAGAAAGTTTAGTTGAGAAGTGACCGATTTTGTGTCTTTTGTTGTTTGATTAACAATAAAACAAGCTCCGTTTACATTGACTCTTATAACCCTGATCGTAACCAAACTACTAACACAATCTGAACAACAAAAATAGTCACATGTAACCACATCAATTGGAATGAATTGGCCAGATCTGGTTAATTTCATTCAAATTGTAAGGGGTGGTTTATTCCTTTTGTAATCCCATCGAGAGGGCATGTAAACACCTGATTGAATTGAAAAACGAAACAGGAAAGTACTGTGCATGTGCAACAATGACAGAAATAGCATAATGACGTGTGGAACGAGCTGTTTTTTTCTGTTGAATGATGTCAAATGATTGTTCTGTCATTCTAAAATTATCTTTCTACTTGTCATGTGTGAAGTGGAGCAGGACAACATCCCACCAATCCTTGTTTCGGACTCTTATCCTCAATCGCCTTGTTTTGTGCACAGGAATGGGCATATATAAATATAACAAGCATGTCATAATGGATCAAGTGCTTGTCGTTGCCCAATTAGGACATGAAATTGAAAAATATTAAGTCTGCTTTTTAAAACAAAGAAAAAGGACAATGGTTAGTATGCAACAACAGCAGGAAACTCTGTATATTCATGCAGCGTGGGCATGTCAAAAGATTAAATCCGATCAGAAGCTTGTGACATATGCGCACATCAACCGATCCCTTTACTTAGCGTTCATGTAAACACTACGATCGGATTCAGTAAGAACGAATTAATTCAGATTGAAGCAAAAAGTGTCCATGTAAACGTAGCTACAGAAAGCAGTGCTGCAGGAATATTAGGCTGCTGTCACTTTAAGAGCAGCATGGATCCAATATACTGGTGCACAAGCGGCTTATTTCTAAAAGGTTTAGAAATGCTAATCTTTCATGTGGAATTGGTCTACTTTTATACTGTTGCCACTGTGTTTTTTAGCCCCAGGGCTGAGATGTGGCCTTCCAGAAGTGTGCACACAAAAAAACTCCCAATCAGTTTATCTGCCTTTAGCATGCTATAGCCAATATGCCAATGTTTTAAATTTACCCAAAAATATCCAATTAATATTCTCTTATCAATCTGCCCCCCAAGAATTCAAGTAGTACTCGCTGCAGAGCCAAAAAACATTCAGCTCCTCCTCTTTGGAGCTCCAATGGGGTGGAGGGATAAAGTTGTGGATATGATTAGGGTGTAGTTGGACAGCCTAGCTCCACCCATTAGGCACAAATTAAATTCGCCTCTCCTCTCTGTAGTTGGACAGCCTAGCTCCACCCATTAGGCACAAATTAAATTCGCCTCGCCTCTCCTCTTCGCCTGTTATATTTATATATGCCCATTCCTGTGCACAAAACAAGGCGATTGAGGATAAGAGTCCGAAACAAGGATTCTAGAGGGGAGGAGCTACATGTACGAGTTTGCAACATGTACAAATAGCTGTATAATAATCCTTATTAATCCTCCTTAAGTCTTCTGAAGGGGCATGATTGCTTTACATGATGACAGATTTTAATTGCATAAACAGATTGATCAACGCACATGCATGGAGCACATCAAAAATGGCAAACAGAAGCTCAAACACGTTTGACACATGAATCAATGAGGCTTGTTTTCAAGAGTCAAGTACTATTGAGCTTGTTTACCTTATTTGATGTCCTGTATATATGTGCAATGATAGAAGACTAAATTTAAGCTGTACATCATATGAGTCAATGATGTCCATTCAGAAAGGCTTTATTTATTATTTATTAAATTACATTTTTTCCATGATGTCTCTATGAAGCATGCAAATTCTGGTTATGGAAGTGTTTGTTTTTCTTAAATGACAATTTTTTTATTTTTGGGTTCATCCTTTCATGCGTCATGAGAAAGTCAGTCACATGGGTTTTGAACAATATGAGTGCAAGTAAAAGTAGTACTTGAGGGATTGGTTCATACAAAACTCTCAAAGTATGAATAAAAACAGCTAAAATGTGAACCTAAACAGTGTTTTTACTACCATCAAGAGTGGAGGAGTTGAACTGTACGAACACACTGGTAATCAGTTTATTGTCCCATAGTACCACCACATGACCAATAATCAATAACCCTGGGGGAAGTTGGGGAGCCACTGGAACTGTTGTCTTACTTAAATACACAGAGAATATAGACCACCTCTACTGGCGGTTTTATATCATAACACTTTCCCCCCTCTGTAAACCTCCATATACATCTTTCTACTGCACCCTTCATCAAGCCATCTATAAATACCCTCCTCTCTACAGTAGAGTATCAAAATAGCACCTTCCTGCAATGAAAGCTCTCTGCTGTATGTCAAGCTTTTTCCAAATCACATTTGCCAAGTGAGAACGCTGCTAAACTTAACCTGAAGGCATGAAAGCACTGCTTCAGTCAGGTGTCAGGCAGAAAAAGAGCAAGTGAGACAGGGGATATTGCAGGCCGAAGCATGTACTTGAAATGTATACTGATTTGGATACAGACGCAAAGTATTCGAACACTTACTGTATGAATTGTTGTACCAAGCCATTTAGTTTGATGATGTATTGCATCATTTAAAAACTTTCTCCTGAATGTCTGAGCTGCTCTCTTCCATACAACAAAAGGGACAAAACAAACCATAATCTGCACATTATATTCTAAGCCATACAACAGCTATGTTCTAGAAAGAGACTGACTTTGCGATGGTCTTTACTTATATTGTCTGTAAAGGAGAAGTACAAACAGTCTGGAAAACTTCTCCTTGTGTTTGACAGAATAAAAATCACACAAGGAGCTAAAATGCCTATTTTACTTTCGGGGTACATTTTCATAGATCAACATCCAAACTATATATTTGCAAAAGCCATACTAGTGAATGAAAAGAACAGCGAGACAAACATTTACATCAGGGCGTGTATGTAACAGAAGGCACAACAAAAAGTTAAAACGCCCTGTGGCTTTGTTTGCTGATTATGCAACCGGCGCATGAACATTTTGTTAAACTAAACCCAGACTTGTACACTCAAAAAAAGACAAATTCACACTAAATAGTACACCTAATAAAATTAGGAGACATTTAAGTTACTGCCTACATGCATTTAGTTGAGGTTCCTAAATGTAGTTTATGGTCACATATGTTCTCAGGGCTGTCCCTGAGTTTGTACTTCAAATATGTTGTGTCAACCAGTGCAATTTTGACACATGCATGAATGATATTTTAGTTCAAAATGGTGTTTTATAACATTGATCTCTCAAAATGTCTTTCTGGCTTCCAGATCACAACATTGAAGTCCAGTTGGTGGGCTTGTTTGAACATGACAGGACTAACAGCATGCTTATGATTGTAAACCACAGCTGATGCAGATCAAACTGGTGAGATGTCAGTGATTTGCATGAGCTCAGCACAACTCTCGAGTTACAAGAACATTAAAAGACAAATGGCACACAGAGGAGGTAAACACGGAGTATTTATCCTGTACAAAAGCTTTTGCTCAAATAAAGCTGACTGATTTAACTTTAACCCAACGCGCTCAAAAAAAGACATGTTCGTGATATGCACCACCGACCCGTTAAACTAGAAGCTGTAGGTTGCATGTTAACCCAGGAGTCAGTCGCATTAATAAACCAGCACTCTGCCAGATGTCTAGGCCTTGTTTTTGTTAGCCAGGGCACTTCGTAAATACAACAAGCATAAAGCTTGTTACGAATGTAATTAACCCGCAAGCGTTTATATTACCACTTACCAAACGCGACCCGTTAAAGCGCACCAAATCTCATCGTGTTAAAATGATCCGATTGGCATCACTTCCCTGTGAACTCACCTCTGATTTTCCGTGTCTCTGCCTTTAATATTAATGGCGTCCGTGTGTTGATATAGGGAGGGTCACGTGGTTTAAAGTGTAAGCGTACACCCGCAGGAAACGCGTAACGTCGCTCACGGAGGCTGATTGTCAGCCGCCATAGCCAATGAACGGCGGCGTAGCCAAATACGCCCCGCCCTCTTTCCTTTGTGGATTATCAAGACGCATGTAAATTATAAATGTGTTAGGTTGTAAAACCCAAAATAAAATTAGACGTTTCCATTGATTCTATACAGCAAGTCAGTGTTTGCAAAAACTGGGAAAATATATAAATGGAATTGTTTTGTAGTCTAAATATTTCCCTGAAGCTGCTTTAAATTTATTTTTCATTTTTTTGTTCACTCCGTTATATTTTAAGACTAATTTTATAGTTGGTGAAAATTTTATTTTTGCTCACATAAATTATAAACATATTATACAATTATATATATATATATATATATATATATATATATATATATATATATATATATATATATATATATATATATATATATATATAATTGTATTATTACTATATCTATTTCATACTAATTACATATCTATTGTTACACTGCATGTACAAAATAGTGCTACCAAATCGATTAATCGCGATGAATTGCATCCAAAATAAAAGCTTTTTTACAAAATAGCCTATGTGTGTACTGTGTATAATTATTATGTATGTATAAATACACACTCATTCATGTATATATTTAAGAAATATTTGCATGTATATAAATTTATATAATTTACACTCTAAAGGATTATTAGGAACACCATACTAATACTGTGTTTGAAACCCTTTCACCTTCAGAACTGTCTTAATTCTACGTGGCATTGATTCAACAAGATGCTGAAAGTATTCTTTAGAAATGTTGGCCCATATTGATAGGATAGCATCTTGCAGTAGATGGAGATTTGTGGGATGCACATCCAGGGCACGAAGCTCCCCTTCCACCACATCCCAAAGATGCTTTACTGGGTTGGGATCTGGTGATTGTGTGGGCCATTTTAGTACAGTGAACTCATTTCAACCAATTTGAAATGATTCGAGCTTTTTGACATGGTGCATTATCCTGCTGGAAGTAGCCATCAGATGATGGGTACATGGTGGTCATAAAGGGATGGACATGGTCAGAAACACTAAGCACTAGGGGCACTAAGGGGCCTAATGTGTGCCAAGAAAACATCCCCCACACCATTACACCACCACCACCAGCCTGCACAGTGGTAACAAGACATAATGGATCCATGTTCTCATTCTGTTTACCCCAAATTCTGACTCTACCATCTGAATGTCTCAACAGAAATCGAGACTCATCCGACCAGGCAAAATTTTTCCAGTCTTAAACTGTCCAATTTTGGTGAGCTCGTGCAAATTGTAGCCTCTTTTTCCTATTTGTAGTGGAGATGTGTGGTACCCGGTGGGGTCTTCTGCTGTTGTAGCCCATCCGCCTCAAGGTTGTGCGTGTTGTGGCTTCACAAATGCTTTTCTGCTTTTCTATCAGCTTGAATCAGTCAGCCCATTCTCCTCTGACCTCTAGCATCAACAAGGCATTTTTGCCCACAGGACTGCCGCATACTGGATGTTTTTCCCTTTTAACAAAATTCTTTGTAAACCCTAGAAATGGTTGTGTATGAAAATCCCAGTAACTGAGCAGATAGTGAAATACTCAGACCAGCCCGTCTGGCACCAACAACCATGCTCAAAAATTGCTTAAATCACCTTTCTTTCCCATTCTGACATTCAGTTTGGAGTTCAGGAGATTGTCTTGACCAGGACCACACCCCTAAATGCATTGAAGCAACTGCCATGTGATTGGTTGATTAATTGTATTAATGAGAAATTAAACAGGTGCTCCTAATAATCCTTAAGGTGGGTGTATATTTTATATAAACATTTTAAATATAAATAACACATTTTCTTGAATATATACATGCATGTGTGTATATTTATAAATGCATAATAATTCTACACAGTACACACCCATATTATATACACAAACATTTATTTTGAATGTGATTAATCGCGATTAGTCGATTTGTCAGTACTAATATAAAACTTAAGGCCTTACTGACTGAAACTAGGCTGTACATTTCCCGTATGTACACCCCTTGAATAAAAAACAGCAAGACTTTAAATATTTGTGATTATTTTATTATTATTATTTATATACTTTATACTAATTTTTTCTACATGTATACTTGTGTATTTTTTCTGTTAGTTTTTAGTCATAGTGTTATATAAGATACTATTTCAATGAATAATTAAAAAAGTTATGTTGTAAAACTTAAAAGTGCAGGTGACATACAAAACAAGTAAAGTGAAATAAATTCTGGTAAATGCTGCAATTTTGTCAAGTGCCATTCAGTGTAAATAAAACTAAAATATTAATCCAGTAAATTAACAAAGTGGACAAAAGGGCATTTGTAAAAGATTTATTGTGGTTTTTACAGCTTCATATTGGTCTGTTTGTTTCCCTGCCCAGTAGAGGGCGGTGTAATGCATCTGATACGGTAATGACTGCAGTGTTTCACTTGTGTTTGCTCACAGCCTCATGGCATTTATCCTGTCAATGTGGTAATTAAAAATATAGCTAAGTGTGATAAGACAATAATGAACCATGCAAACAAAAATCTTGCTTTAAAAGTTACAATGTCTTAAAATACACTAGCGATATTTATGTATTTGATTAACCGAGGCAAACAATTTGTCATTTTGCACGCAAGCTTAGAAAAAAATCAATTTCTTTGTCTAGGAAGACTGATAGCTGATACGAAATGTGTTTTCAATTGCATATTTTTTTTTTTGATTGAACAGTTAAAGTAATTAAACAGCAGGCTTTTGACTTCATTTCTTGAGAATATTAAATTAATTCTTTGTAATTGGGCTATTGATCATGGCCAGAGATAAGTTACTTAAGAACTACTTTATTTAATAACTGGTTTACTTTACAGAAGTCTGCCACTGTCTGCTTGAATCTGTTTTTAAAGAGTAGGATGAGAGAAAACATCTTTGAAAACAAATGTTATTAAAGATGATGCCCTGATGTGAACATCCGGAAGAGCATTTTATTAGGAGACAAATTTGAACCCCGACTAGCAGAGGAAGAGCTCTCTTTCACTCTTAATCCTTACATGGTGACAAAGGCCCTATAATGAAGAGGTCACCATCAGAACAAAGACAGAACACAAGCACCACCCCCACCAGTGTTTGCCTTGTCCGTCTGCTGTCATGTTCGGCCTCCCACCAGCGGATGACTGGATTAAGGAAGGGTTCTGAGGTTTATGTTTGCAAAAGAGGAAGGAAGTGCTGAGCATGAGTGCCCAGCACTGAAATCTCATATCTCATTGTAAGAACAAGGATGTGAGTCTGAGTTTTACGACTTTAAATCGGAGTCCAAAAGTTGACTGATTCAGAGAGCGTCATGCTTCTGTATTAGGAAACAGTCTCCAAATAAAACGTTCACAGCTGAGTTTCTTTTTTTACAGATAAGAAAGAAAAAAAAACAGCAGCGCAGGGATCGAGGGTAGAAGTCAGCAGCTTCAGACATTGGTTGAAAGAATGTCTGGCCTCCTTCTCCACAGATGTGTAATCACAAAGGAATGCCTGCAGACCGCTCGGCTTTTCCACCGTCCACCGTTCGCTCGTTCTCTAGTCGCTTTCCCACGCCTTCCCCTGGTCTCCAGCCTCCTGCTTTTTTCCTGGCCGAGGTTCACAGCACATGAACGCACCTCAGAGGGTCATGCTTTCACAAAGGACACAATGCCACTTCAGTCAGCTAGGCAGCACACAGACCTCGAAATAGAATTGGTGGTGAGAATAAGTTTGTCTGCCCTCCCATTCATGTGATTGTCGTTACTCACATCTCACACGCACTTCCCCAGCATCTGACAAGAGAGTTGCTCTCTTCTGAGCATCTGTTGGGTAAATTTTCCATCTGAAATGTCAGTCTGTGAAATTAGCTCGAGCTTCCAGCCACTTTTGTTTGCTCTACATGATTGCGATCGTGGTAATCAAGAAGTGTTGCAATCCAAAACGAGCAAAAACACATGGTGTAGTTTACTTTCGTTTTGAAGATCATGGACGCTAATCCTGTACAAGAGCATAATGTGGTGTATTCGAACTAATTTTGTCTTGATTAATGTAATATTGCTGTGTAAACATTGCTCCTTTTCTCTCTCTCTCTCTCTCTCTCTCTCTCTCTCTCTCTCAAGCGCCTGGGAAAGTATAGAGAGCTGACGGGAAAAACTACCTGTTAGTTGTTTATTATTTTCCAGTCCTCCAGGTGTACAGTGACTGCTGTGATTACCCGAGCTCCACCCAAAACCACCCTGCTGAGTGGAGATGGATGGCTCATGGGGGATAAAAACACACTCGAACACACACTCTCTCATGCTGCTGTGGTGTTGAGACATGGCTATTATCGCGGTGTTGCTGATGGCCTAGTTTTGATCATTCAAAAAAGGAGGTTCCTCCGAATGTCTGACCCCGCTCAGCGCCTAGAGCACAGGCAGCACTGAGCCGAAATGACTAATTAAAGCAGACGTTGTTTTTGCATAAATCAAGGTTTGATGCGGACTGACAGTTGGCGTGAAAATTTAAATAGATTTCCTGAGAAGGGAAAGGGAGAACAAATGCGAGCGTTCAGTTGGCATTATGCAATTTAACGTTAGCCAGACAGGAAAGGGGAGGTCCGCAGGAAGGTGTTTTGAAATGAGATCATTAAAAAGAAGTTGAAAGTGAATGAGACTAAGGAATGCTTATAGCTTTGTCTCTTTCTCCCTTCATTTAAGGATCTTCAGATATCTGTCTTTGAAAGCCCACGACAAAAGCCAAGCTATCGTTTTTCAGGTGGAGAACACCCTTGTGTGGTTAACCTTGCAAAGGCTGGGCTTTACCTGATCTATCGTTGCACTGCTCTTTTGCACATTCTGAATTGATTCAATAACATCCCTGTTTTCAATGCCCTTGGCACCGATGCTAGAGGCCATAAATAGCTTCCATATGACATTCGTAGCAGTGCATATATATGCGCGATAAAGCGGCACGCTAGCATCGTTCCATTGTTCCAGTTGAGCAGAATGTAATTGAGAACAGCACGTCAAGGCCAGGGAGAATCATTTATGCACACTCCTTTAATTTCAGAATAATTCTTACAACTGTTGTTTAAGGCGTCATTTTTTAAAGGGAATTTATGTTAAATATTTCCATTAGCGCCTTGCACTGTAGGCAGTATGATAATTTAAATAGTCACCCAAAAGGGTTATTAAATAATATTATCTTTACAAATGGAAGCAGGCACAGCCGCTGAAAGCTAATCTCGGGAAATTGATCAGCCGCACAGGCTGGCCTCTGTTTTTCCTTCCTTCCATCCATGAAAATGTACCTCTGTCTTTCTTTCTCTTTTTTTTTCCACAGGATGGATGTTGCAGGGTTGCTTGACAGATCCTATTTTACTGATCTTGGTGAACGCTCAATCTATTTTCCTCCCCCCCTTTATTAATCCTCCTAATGTTTTCTCTCCTCCTCCGGCGGCTGATGCACTCTTTGATATATCATTGCTGAAGGGAGCGAGGGAAAATGTCAATTACGACTGTTAAATGTTCACATTTAACTACTGTACGGATGTTAGAACCACTGCTGTAGTTTTAGAAGAAAGGCTGGTGTGTTGTAGAGAATGAAAAGCGGATCATTTTATCAGTTTATTGGTCAGGTTAAGATGAACTCTGCTACCACTTAAGGGAGCTACTCTCAAATGAAGTCTAAAAATGTCCTCCCCCCTCGCCAAACTATGATGTATTTTGTCTCTTAAATGGAGGAATTAAAAACTTCATTGTGCTCTTCTCTTGTGAGATCTGCAGTCTGACTCAGACCCGATAGGAATGACTGCATCTCTATGAGAAGATACTCCATTTTAAAGCCATGACTAGATTCATTTTCCCCCCTCACATTAATGACCCCTTCCTGGAAACGAGCGTCAGCTAGAGAGAGAGATGGAGAGAGTAAGCGAGCGAGCAAGAGAACAAGGGCTGATGTCAGTGGTCTGTCACACCTCATGTGGTTATCCCCCGTGGGTCTGCCACTCCATCTCTTCCTATCTGTTTACCTCATCGCCGCCATATTATCAAGTCTTTCCCCACATTGAGATGATGCACCTACAGTAAACAGAAATAAAAAATTAGGTGAGCATCTGTTCTCATGCCTTTGCAGCAACATTACATACATAGGTCAAAGGTCAGCTTATGTGCAGCCATTATGATAATGATCGCTATACACACTGAGTTTTTGAGCAGTCATGAGCAGGGCGCGAAATTAATATATATTGCCACATGAGAAATATTTCGGACTGACCTTGAAACTGTATTTTGCATAAATTCTATTTTAAAAAAAAGAGAAAAAAAAGATTGTGCTTGTTTTTTTTCTGGTATGCAATGCAGGCTATTGTGTTGCAGCTGTCAACTGCACCTGTCACAAAAGTGATTTTCTTATATGTATTGTTTTGGAGAATTAATGCAGGGAATATTCCACGTGTCGCCGCATATAAATGACACATAAATGTTCCACCAAAGTAAAGACACAGTTATTTTCTTTAAAAGACAGTTTGTATTTGGTTTGAATAACTTGCATCAGCAAGACCAGACTATCATTCAATCAGTCAAATAAAACATGTAATGGTGTAGTTTCCGATAGATTTACCAGTGAACTGTTGAGTGATTCTGTTTTATTTGAGTTTAAATGTATATTCTGGTAATGAATAATTCGTAACCTGCTGAGCTGCACTGCAAGATGCATAATGTTAATTTAAAGCCAAAATGATCGCTTTTACATCTTCTAAATATAACTAAACACTCTCCCAGTGTTAAAACGTCTATATATATGCTTAATCATTGAGTAGGTAGATAAGACAGCCTCTGCCCCAGTCAAATATAAAAATGGTTTTCATTGCTGACTCACATACAGGTGCGTGTGTATATATCACACCAGACAGCCTGTATTTTAACTCGACTATGAACCATAATCAAGCGACTCACTCTCTCATTTGCAGTCAGATATATTAAGAATTTATGGCTGTATAAATTATGTAAACATTTAAAGGTCATCTTTTATTTATGGATACAAACAGCAGCACTGACAGAGCAACAAACAGCTTAAATACCTAACAGAAACATTTCTGGTTGTATTGGTGTTCGAATCGGTTCAACTCTAATTGTCAGTTAGACTCGGTTTCCGACGCGGCATCGGTTGCTCCAAAGTCAGTCGGGAGAAAAACGCTCTTTACTCTTGTAAAACAGGCTAATAAGGGAAACCGAGGAAACTATTGTCTCTGTTGCACTGATTAGCTCTTTGCCTAGTGATTTTATGCAAGACTAAGTGAGAGGATCGCAATTCAATTATTCCAGCAAGCAAAACCTTAAGGCCAGCAAATTGCGTAAAGACACTATTTGAGGCTCTTGGAGAGAAATTTGTGTCATTGGAAATTAAACGCTTTTGTGGCGCTAGAAGGTTAGCGTTGTTAATGGTATTAGGGAATGTGGTGTTCTGAGATGATTAAAATCTGTGTTGGAGAAAGAAAGAAAGAGGGTGAGAAAGAAAAGAGGAAAAAAAAAATCAATAGCTGCAAGCACAGCTCCCACTCTAGATGGACATCTCCTCTGTCTTTATGCACCCTAATAGAAAAATAACAATTAAATCCAAATCGCCACATTAATTTGGTTTCCATCAGTCTCGAGGGAGATCATCTTTACCAGTTATTATTCGCTAGGTTATTATATCTTCTAATCAAGCCTCTTAAGAAAAAAAAAACAGCCCAATGGAAGAGACAGGCTGTGTTCCCTCCACTTACCCCCTCCCCCAGCAGGCTTGCATTGCACTCATTGTACTTGTGCTTATTATGTTTCAAATGACCGAGGTACGGCTGACATTCTGGCTGCATGCAGAGAGGCCCAGCCTCCGTTAATGACGCAGCTCATAGTCCTAAGAGCCTCAGCTCCTCACCCACCCACCCACGTCCCAACCCCCAACACACACACACACACACACACAGGCTCTAATGAAGAACCACCAACACAATTACAAACCCGGTGTGTCTCTGCTGGAAGAGGGGAGGAGGTTATACATATAGTCGCTCAAGAGGGAGGAATATTACCATCATGTGTGCACACACACATATACACACAATTATGGCTTTCTTATTGTGGTCGGGGTGGTCTGATGATCACAGATAAACACACCGTACACACATGTTCAAATGCACACGGCCGTCTCATCTTGTCCTCCCACTCTCAGGAGCACTGATCCCTGGAGGTCTGCCTGCCTTTCCGTGTCCCTCCATAAGCATCCCTTTTCACCCAGATTCATCTCTACAGGTGAGGAGGGGGGTCAGAGAGGATCAATGAACACATGCATAAATTGGTAAGCAAATGTGTGTCCTCTATACGCTCCGATGCTTCCAAAAAGACCACTGATTGGTTCTCCTTTGAACAATTTCAAATATAGTTTCGTTACATGCACATTAAAAAGACAGCACTTAGCGATTAAGTCACAAACTGGTTCCTATTATAATAGGAATTAGCACACCAGTTGTAGTTACATGATTATAACACTAGTCATTTCTAACTTCAGTGTAAGCTTAAATTATTCAAATGTGCCTGACTGTTTGCAACACTCACCAGAGTGGAGTTGTAATGTGTATAAACATGTTTGTCATCTACGGTGTTTGTCTATAGCTTAACATACCCTTTTCCCTCCGGTTTCATAGACTCATAGATTTGTTACATTTATACAGCGCTTTTTCTAGGCACTCAAAGCGCTTTACATATAGAAGGGGGAATCTCCTCAACCACCACCATAGACAAGGTTTAAACTTATCCCAGACTAAAATGCATGTTTGAGTTGTTTTAACTGAAAGCAACTTTCACTGATATATCTTACAAATATGTGAGTGCCATTGTTTTGTCTCAAGATGCACACCAGTTTTTTTTTTTTTTTTTTTACTAGAGCATGATTATAAAAGCTACTTAAATATCCTAAACTAAAGTCTAATCCTGGCTTAATCTAAGCCCTCTCTGTGAAACCGGGCCTATGTGTGTGTACTGGAAGCTGCAATACAAAGGTAAATTCTAATTATCACCTATTATTATTATTATTACTACAAGATACTAAAAAGAGAAACCCAAATAAATAAATATATCTTTCTGTCTGAGTAAAACCTCAAAGCACGCAAGTCTCGCATAATCTGAAGCGTGAAGCTAAACTCCCGAAGAGTTGGCCCTCTTTTGCCCCTCTCTCCCCTCCTCCTCTAGTCCCTCTCCCACTAAGGAGTGGCAGCGTGTCCCTCCTTGCCCCCCTTGTTGTTGTTTTCTTGCTCAATGAAATAATCTCCCACCCCCTTCATCCCTCACCCCATGCCACCCCCCTGTCCCAGTCTAGGTCAGAGGGCCCCCCTCAGCCTGTTGCTGATTGTGAGTGCAGCGGCAGGGAGAAAAAGCACACAATTAGGCACAGATGGCTGTCTGCCTCGTGGTGCCCACCTCGGCTCCCGCTGCAAAGGGCCATTCTGCCGCCTCTCGCTTTGCCCGCAAGTGTAATTCAAATGAGAGATCAATGAGCGTCATACTAAAAGTAACAGTTCCAATTATTCTGCCTTTTATTTTCTGTTCCTCCTGAGCAGCACGGGGGCAGATCCTCTTTTTTCTCTCTTTTCAACGCGAGACGACATTAGCTCATACGATGCCACTATCTTTTGGATTACGGAAATTCTGTTGTCAAATCGGAGTGTTATCACCTTGTCTCACTCCCCTGATGATTTGAGGGGAAATAGGGTCAGATTAGCTGGGTTAATCCATAATCCCTGAATTTAGCTATTGAGGTAACTGGAGAGAAATGCAATCAAGTTTGATCATGCATCACTGTCTTGCGGTTTATCTGACAGCTTTTGAATGACAAGTAACCAATCTTAGAATTAAATTTCCATTTCACTGGACACCATATTATCAAATTTCCACTGTTCATTCACGTTCATTTGAAAGCACAACCTCAATAACATGTGCCGTTTTGAACTTTTATACACTAATACATGCCAATTTTGATCATTGATAATATAACTTGATTAAAAATGATATCCCACCCCCCAGGCAAATTCAAAACAATGCTCAGCCATTATATATATATATATATATATATATATATATATATATATATATATATATATATATATATATATATATATATATAATAATGCCATTATATATATATATATACATTATATAAATATAGTCAATACATAATAGCAATAATGAGTATGAGAACAGATACCATCTCTGAAATAGTCTTCACCAAAAAAAAAAAAAAAAAAAAAAAAAGGAAAAAACAGCCTTACAGCGTTTTCAGATCTATGTCATTGACAGATGTTTTAGAAATAGTGCAGAAAATACAGCGCGCAATGTGCATATTTCGGACTCTTAGCCTACATACTTTTGCCTATTCGCAGCAAATAAAAGTTTTATCGTTTAAGTATAGTCCGCTGACGTCACTTTGATTCCTTGAAGTGAGGCAGAATAAACCTTGAAAGGACTCTCCTTCAATCTGCTGTTCGTAACTAACACACACACACACACACAAACACACTCACACACGCAGTCACTCACTCACTCACACACACCGAGACTCAATTACTGCCCAATTCCCTTCTTCATCATCTCCTGCTACACTGGCCTCTTCCAAAAGCAAATCGAAAAAGGAAAACAAAGAGCAACGTTACCTGAAGTGATACTTCGAACCCGATCGAGACGGAATTACGCGAAGTGTCAAAAGTAAGGGTAAGTTTTGAATTTATTGAGAGCTGGATCAGTTATTTCATTGGAGAATCAATGTTGTGTCGCTGGCTGGCTTGATTTCTTAGCGAGGGTAGCTAACTCGATAGTTTCTTTAGGTTGGCTACGCGCGACCCTCGAGCGTAAAAAGCGTAAAACTTGTCAAAACCATTTC
Source organism: Gobiocypris rarus (assembly GCA_023029165.1). Taxonomy (NCBI): domain Eukaryota; kingdom Metazoa; phylum Chordata; class Actinopteri; order Cypriniformes; family Gobionidae; genus Gobiocypris; species Gobiocypris rarus. Next base: position 10,832,906 of record CM040921.1, read on the forward strand.
AACGAGGCTGTCGGGAAAAGCCAATCGAGAGAAATAATCCGATGCGACTGCGAATATCGCAAAACTTTACGAGTGGACACAATGTTGCGCGCGGGGGTTGTGACTTCATAATAGGAATCTGCCTTTGTGCCCTCTCGCGTGCGCTTTAACTGCTACGTTTTTTAAATGTAAACTGTTTGTAAACTCTCCCGAATGTATCCAAACATGTTTCAAAGGAGCAAGCGCTTCCCCATCGTTCATTTTGGTACGTAAAAATGCAATATTTGAATTTAGAGGGCTTATTTGTAAAGGGCGATGCGGGAGAGTCACTTGGAGGAGCTGAAGCTACCTTTGGTCTGTTTAATGTCCGTCTCTCAGATGATGGCAAAAGCTAACAGCTCTTCATTTAAACAACATGATAAAAGCATTTACTTTACAATTCCTTTTGATATATATCGTTAAAAGCACGCCGTTGTGTGTTTTCGACGAGAAAAATCGCCTGCTTAGTCGGAGTGGGTCGCTGGCGTTGAGTTGGAGCTTCGCGTTGCTCTTATCTTTGTTGCTTCCTTAAAGAGCAGCAGCTGCCGCCTGGCCGAGTTGTTGAAATTTATCCCTTTGTGTATATTACAATATCCTCCATTTTTTCTGCCCTCTAAACAACAAGCCTCACGCCATCTTGGTTAATTTTAACTGGCGGATCCGTGTATTCTTTGGACTCGACCTGCACATGTCGTTACAGGCAGAAAGTTTAGAAATGTCTTATGTGGTAGCGGTGACGTCATGTGAAGTTTAAGTAAAATGTGATGTTTTGCCAAGAAGGCGTCGCATTTGTTATCTCGCTTGACATTGCTGTAAAACTCTGTTTTTAGGTTAGTTTTGTTGTTGGAACGACTCCGGGTGAATAAAAACAAACATTTGATGTGATCTTGAGAATTATACGCGATGGTTAACGATTCGGTGTTTACAGGTGGAATGAATGACATCAGCATGTAATGATGTCATTTAGCGAGGTGAACTGTTTATTGTCTTTGTTTCAAATTGAGATATTTAACAATTGAACTCACAGTTGAGAAATTTCACAATTTCCATTAGGGATTACTTAAGAATGTTGTAAGGAGGATGAACTAGAGGTTTCACATCCATTTCAAATATTTTTTTTTCCTTCCTCGAATGACCAGAATCGTTTTTTGATCCTTTCTGAATTAGGAAATAAGACATATTTGAGTTCGTCACATGAATTTATTGCTCACGAGGTTAATAATTTTGCTCTCCCTGTAGGCTATGCTCATTTCCTCATTTAGAAGACTTCAGATGTTCTAGTGACTATCTTATAGCTACACACATATAGAGTTTTACTTTACAGTTGACCTCCTAATGTGTAAGAAGTAATGATTTTACTTCAGTAAATAGTGGTTTGTGAATGAATGGTCCTCTCTTTACCTTTAAAAAAGCAAGTGTTACATATTTAAAAGTTTCTGTTATGCAAGTATTGAACTTTTTACAATTAGCGGTCAGCGATGCAAAACCCTCAGGCTCGCCATAGGCTGGTTAAATGACTGGACTGTTGTCTGTTTTGTATCAGTAGGGCTCTGTCTCATCTAGCCCGATGCCCTAGTCATTATGCATGGAGCAGGCTGTTGTTTTTACAGAATGCCTCAGATGGAGAAGTCAGTGTTTCCACCTCCCATCTCTTTGTCTGAGTATGTGCTGCTGCTAAAGCCATGAGAGCAGGGGAGCAGATGTTTAGCCAAACATCCTGACGTGATGCTTTTCTCTTGTGGGAATGCCGCCTCTTCCTCCCTGTTCCCGATGCATCGCCTTGACAGCTGCTTGATTTCATGGAACCACTAAGAAGCCATTAGCGGTATCAGTGAATTGAAACGGAACAGTCTCACCCACTCTCTTCTTCCATTAGAAATGACTATTGTTGGATGCTTTTTTTCCCCTTCGTTGCGAGTGCATGTGTGTTTGTGCCTATTCAGAGCTCACAGAAGATCTCTTATACTTGTGCTGTTTTTCTTACAATGAATTAGGGAGAGCAAATCTGTCAGGGCCTGTTTGTGCTGTTGGGGTTTGAAGGGATCTCACACTGTGCTCTCTCAAGCACACCCAGACCCCTAGATTCTGTAGCTGCGAAGAGGAAAAAAATGAACTTTGCTCAGGGTTAGAGTGTCAGCCACACGTTTCTGTCCAGGATGTTTGTTGTTTTCCCGACAGGATATGGGCTAGGCCTGTGAGAAGATGTTCGTATCTAGGAATTAGTTTAATTTGGGATCTTTAGACGGATTTTGTTTAAGCTCTGTTTGCATGTCTTTGTTGTTCGCACAACAACAAATGAGTGTACTGTAATGAGCTGATTATGAGAAATGTGGGCTGTAGGAAATGGGTCTCGGGTGCAGAACTGTCAAATCCAAGTACAAGTTTAGCGCAGACAATCCCAAATGCACATGGGTTTGAGATTATAATCGCTCTTCCTCCGAAACTCTGCTCAGTGCGGTTCATTTAAAGATGATTTGAATTTATTGGATATTCCACTCATGCTGATACATATGAATGACTGGAGAGCAGTTAACGCACACAGCCCTGGCGCGTCTCCTAGTCTAAATGGCTCTATGGGGTTTCATTCTACATCTTATTGGATTAGATGATATTATAGTCAACTGCAGTGTATGAACCTTTAACAACTTACTTTACATCCTTTCATGTAATTATTCAAACCTTGGATCGTTTTGATAAATGAACTTTTTTCTTTTTTACTTTTTTCTTTCTATATTTTGACCACTGTTGAACACAGGTTAATTAATTTCAGATTAATTATGTAAAAACTTTGCTATGATTTATGTTATATTTATACATTAAATATAATTTTAAATAAAGTTTAGTCTGTGGCAGACGAAAAATAGGTTCTCGCATTGGCACAAAAATCAGGGCAAGGTGGGCCAGTGTTCAATCAAATAAGAAGAAAGACGAACAAAAGCAGAAGTAAAAACAGTTGTTCCCCCAGCATCAATCTGGATACAGGCAAATTACTCGCAGCGTCTTCAGTGTAACCCATTGATTTAGTTTTTTTTTAAACACGCATAAATCATGGCACTGTTAATGGTGAAATTGATTCAAATGAACTTTGGAAAGCTCAGTCTCGATTGTCAGTTGATTTAACCGTCCCATAAAAGTCCCAAGGCAGAGAGAAGTCCTCACCTGATCATAACACCTGTCATTTAAAGAGCTCAAACTCAAGCACAGGCTTGATTATACAAGCTGTGGTGTGCCCATGTGTGTGGCCAGTAACTGCCAAATGAATCAGCCCCGAATACACTCGATGCCGGAAGGTCAGCAGTGAATTTGTTTTCAGAGCAGGTTGCGTCCTTGCACTCATAACGACTTGGCAAATCACCTTGTAAATACTGACAGATACTCTTCCCCGTGCTGCTTTGTGAGACAACAGTTGGCATGACGCTAAACTGTATCATGGATAAGTGCATCTCTATCTTGCCTTACTTGGCTAATGATTTATTTTGTCGTTAGCTAACAGCTTTGATTGTAGAATTTCCTCTCAACAGTTGGCTCTTACATAATAGCGGGTTATGTGGGTTGCAGTTTAGCGTGAACATTAGCGCTCGGGAGACAACTGTTTGTGTCAGCAGAAGCGCAAGTCGGTCGCAGCAGACTCGATAATTGTGTCGCAAACATGATCTGCTTTACCTTTAGCCTGCCGGTCCGTGGTAACGAGAGGAAGATTCGCATTTCTGCGGACAGTTAAATGAATGGGCTTTTCTACCAGCAGATGAAGCGGGTCACACCAAACTGACTCTGTTTTCAGATAAACACAGAGAGGACACAGGGGCCGAATTTCAGAGGCAGGCAATTAGCTGCTTTTTTGGTTCAGCGTCCCTCGGGCCTCTGTTTATCATTCAATGTGAGAATATCCCTGATGAAACTCAAGGTTATTTTTGTTGGGCTGTCTGAGCACTTGTTTTTCACAGACAAGGTGAAAGGGTTGATTTTTCCCTCAAGAAAGGCTTCATATTGAGACTTGAGAAAGAGAAATCTCCTTTGCTGTAACTTCACAGTAAAGAATTAAGCTTCGGGAAGTGTACGTTCAGAATACGTGTGTGTCTTTCCGCCAGCGTCTCCATGTTCTGTTGTTAATCAACGAGGCCGATCTCGGGCTCGACACCTGAAGGTCGTCATTCTGAAACCTTTCTGTATGCCTGTTTTTCTGCTTTCCATCTCCCCCCTCTCTTTCTTTCTATCTATCTCTCTCAGCTCCTCAATGAGGGTTTGAGTGCATTAGTGATTCCGGGCAGAGGAGTATTCTGTAGAGATGAGGGCTGTTTTTTCCACCCCGTGCTGCTTGTGTCTCCGGTGTTGTTTGCCCTCCAGGAGACTGTCATGTTGCCTGTGCCGTGGGTTGCCACTGCGGCGCTCCAGTCCCCCTGCTGAGATAATGGAGCCCGTGTTTGAAATGCCAGTAGTTTGGCCTATTTGTTCTAGTGCTTATCGCTATATTTGCATCCAGAGTAGAAATAGCCAAGATTTCAGGAATGGCAGGAATGATGCTCCTCTTGTGGGAGAGGGCAAAAGGGAGGCTGGGTGGGATTTGGCGAGAGCTGTGGGATGGGAGAGAATCTACTGCACTGTGACAGCTGACTGCAGGACATGCAGTATTTGACCCTCACACACATACACACTCAAAGACATTCAGAGATTGTGCTCAAGCAGCCCCCTCTTATTTATTGATCTCACTGCATTTAAAATCTGGTCACTGCCACCACAAAGCCTTTTCATTTTAGCTGCGCTGGCAAAGAGCACCTCAGCAGAGCAAGAATTTCTAAATTTTTAATTTGCGCAGAAAGGGCCACGAAATGACAGGGATGAGATGGAGACAGAGAGACAGAAAGTAGAATCGTTTCAGCTGACAGCGTAATGTACTTTGGAAACCGAAGCCCTTTTTTGTTTTGCATAAAGTTGCTTGCTCTCACGTTTTATGTAAGCTTTTTTTTTATTTCTTACAACATGAATGGAGATTACAAAATTTCTTTGCAGAATTATGGTTGATAGAGCAGTTTAGTGGGTGATACCGGCTATTTAACCCTGACATGGCACACCAAGTAGCTTTGTTTTGTTTTTAGTAAAGTAATGTAGCCTGGGTTAAACTAGGTCTTGAACAGTAAACAAACCTCTGTTGGATTAGCTGCGAGGTTTTATAAAAAGATCTCCAGATTGAGAGAGCTGGATTAAGGGTTCTAATCTGCGTTCGCGTGAAGGTGCATCATGGTGTGTTCCTGGAGTCTACAGACGTGGGATTAGGCGCTTCGTCAGGCCTCATGCTCACCGACCCGCAACAAATGTGTGTGCGTGTGTGTTTTGAGGGGGGGTGTCTGTCTCAGTCATTAGAAATTAGGCTGAGGCTGCTTTGTTTAAGGTTGGAATGGACGGGCGATTCTTTGTTTAAATAATGTAATCATGTAAAGAGATAAGGTTAAGGACTGCAGGTTGTTTAGGTAGCGAAAGAGTGTTTGTGTCATCAGATTGTTCAGGCTGCGGTGTGGTCACATGACACTCAAAATGAGAGGAAAAACACTGCATTGGCTCTCTCTTTCTCTCAGTTTCTATCACTCTGTATTATCTCTGTAAGATGGGTAGAAAGCTGTGAAACCCGTCTGTAATATGAGCAGTCTGTAAACTTGGCAATAGCACTAGAAGAAGCCTGATCCGGAGGCCATGAAGAGCCTCTTGTTGAGTCCTCTGAGTGTTAGTGTGCGTATGATTGCGTGGAAGTGCATCTGTATGTTTGTTCTGATGGCAGAGGATCATATGGACACATTCTAGGGCGAGGGATGAAATGAATGGTAGAGTGAGCAGTGCATCCTTATTTGACCACGCTCTGAGTGTGTGAGCACCTTCGTAACCAAAAGCTTTGTTTTTTGCTCTTAGGGTTTTATCTGAGTGTTTCTTAGTGTGTGTGTGTGTGTGTACACGCATACGGGTGACTGTGCATGTATGTGTGTTTGTGTGTAGAGATGGAAATATCCTTTGCTCCTGCAGGCTAGAATAAATCCTGTGTGAGAGCTCCCTGGTGTAATCCAAACACTGCCAGCTAATTTAAGCGTGCAGCAGTAGCAACAGCATCTTTCATGAAAACAATGCATTCAGTCTATGGCTCATCTTCACTTCCTCCAGTTATCTATTCAGTCATCACCTTGACATCAACGTTAAAGCTCAGCACACAACACAACTGCTCAAAACACCACCAAACCCCAGCAGACCAGCTCAAAACGCCACTGAAAATCTCAATTACATATCTCAACAAACCACCACACAACTTTATACTACAGCCCAACATTACAGCCCAGCCTACCACCAAATGATTCAACACAACATCTCAACATGGCACTTGACTGAACGTAGCAACAGAAAGTTCAACACACCACCATAACCCAACACTGCACACCCAAAAGTCCACCGCATGACCCAACACTTAAGCCCACCACCAGCTGACAATAGATCTACATGTCACTTGACTAAACATCAAAACACTTCAAAAATACAGCTCAAAACCCCACCATGTTGTAACACAACAGCCAACACCATACCACCGCAACATCACAACACCGCTTGAGTGAACATCCCAAAACCATGCTCAAAAAAACACCACAAGCCATCAATACACACTTTGCACAAAGCACAACAACTTAAGACAACAACCCTGTAACGTTGGGCTCAACATGCCGCCACAGGACTCAACACAATAACTGAACACGCCACTTGACTGAACATCCCAACACCACCATAACCAACACTACACGCCCAACAGACCACCACATGACCCAACACAATAGCTCAACACACCAACACAGCCCACCACAACAGCTCAACATGCCATTTGTCTTAACATCCAAACACCCAAACACCACACCTTAATACTGGGGCTGCACAATATAACGTTAACGGTGTTTCACAGTGTTCAGCCGCAACACAGGTTACATCACTTACCCACCGCGGCACTGCCCCCAACATCGTTTTAATTTTAATAGTAATACAAATAATTTAGTTCAGTTAGGCCACATGTCCAGCAAAGCATTTTTAGCCAGTGGAAAACGCTACCCGCTCTGCTGAAAAAGCCTAGCTGTGAGCGCTTGGGAGCGGGATTTTATCAGATGTGATACTTTGCTTGCTATGATATGGAATATCTGCGTGATACTAGTGTTACTAGTATCTCATTTCACATATTTTGTTTCTGTATTGTTTCTATAGAGGCCTGTTAGCCTGACGTGGTCTTACTCAATTCTAGTCAGAATATGAGTCTGATACCCAGTGTTGCCAAGTCCGCGGTTTTCCCGCGGAATTGGGCTTCTTTAACACCGTCGCTGCGGGCTGTTTTTCATGTCCGCGGGTTGAAGTGACACCAACTATGTTATATTTAGCGCCGGAAATGCTCGATTTAGCAGGGAACCCTGCCTAAAAACAAATATTTTACCCCCCGGAATGCATTTTTTTGACCAGGGAAACCCTCAAAACCCGATTGGGCTTGTTTTGGGCTGGTTTTGAGTTGCAATTGGGCGGGTTTTGTTGTGAAAACCTGGCAAACCCTGCTGATACTGCTCCATTGGGCTTTGATTATGGGGCGTGTTTCAACCCAACCAGGAAAGACCTAAATTGGATAGACCCACAACCAATCAGAACAACGGAGCGCGAAACGTTAGTTGTTAAATGTCAACAGAACTCAACTGCACTGTGTTGCCAAGTCCGTGTTTTTCTCCATGTCCGCAGGTTTAAGCGACCCCAATTATGTGATTATATAAACCCAGGAATGCGAATTTTAGCAGGCAACCTTGCCAAAATAACATATTTTGCCAACCAAACGCCATTTTTTTCCGGACAACCCCGGAAAGTTATTGTTTTGGCCTATAGTTTTGAGTAGCAATTGTATGCGACATTGCAAAAAAACTTGGCAACCCTGTCTGCACGCGCGCTGGATTAAGTAACGTTACAAGAAAAAGATGAGTGTAAACGATCTTTGCCAGTATTGTAATAAAAGCATTTAAGGATACACAGAGTACTTACCAACACGATCATCGTTTCTGTGAGAAATAGTGAAGGTGAATGCATATACGAACAAGTTCACCGTTTAGGATAAGAGCAAATTCAACTCAAAGCGCCTTTGATGACGTGGATGATTACGTTACTGTTTATCATCTGTCCATCATCGTCTAAAGCCCGCCCTGACAATTTCATTGGTCCGAACAGTTTCTGTTCGGGCATAATTACTCCTCTATGGATCGAGTCCAGACCGAATTGCCCGAGCAAAAATGTTGTGGGCGGGGCTAAATTCGGCTGGCATCCAGGCTATAGGCCTGTACTAATCAATCTATATATCGATATATTGCACAATATATGTACATGACCTCAATAATTTTTGTGATGCAATACATAGCCCATTTTATCACCAACATTTTTCTTGATTGCTGTCATCTTTTGTCATCTTTGTTTTCCGTGACGGAGGCGAAAATGGTTCTCGGGCAGTTCCTTTATACAAAGAGCGGTTTTCGACTAGTGAAAAAGGCGCCATTTGAGGCGTTATAGTGTTTGCCTGACAACTACTGACAGTTTGGAAGAATAAGCCCTAATGGGCTCGATTTCAAAGGCAAAATCCCCTGTTCTGGTGCACATATAAATGTCAACGCAGAATGGCAAGTGTTAAAGCCGTTTCATTTTTATTTACAATTTTTTTTTTTTTTTTTTAACATGTTATTTAGGATCATGTATTTTACTCTTAATTTCCATGATCTAAAGAATGAAAAGGTTGTCATTTGAAAGTTTGTAGGTCTACTTGCATTATTATGCGGTTATATTGGGATTATATATTCAGTGGCAAAAAAATGACAATAATATCGTTTATCGCAATTATTTCTGGAACGAAATATCGAGAAACAAAAAGTAGTTATCGTTTCAGGCCTATTTCTATATAAAAATGTCGATACAATGAAAAGTATTTCCTCTGGCTTGTTTTAAATAATTTTGTTCTGTTATTATGCTTGTTGTGGTCATCTATTAACGGGTAAAAACTGAAAGTGATAAGTGCTGCGTTTTACCCAAAGTTGAACATTCTTCAACTCCCGGCAACCGGTAAAAAATGCTGAAATAGACGCTCAGCGCCTCGCTTGCCTCCTGGTGTTGTAAAAATGGGGTGCTCCTATTGAAAACAATTGAAAAAAATACATTAGCCGCAGGATCTCTTTGGTAAACACACACCCTAGAAGAACAGACACTACAGTTAAAAACGAGAGCTAGAGCCGAACGAGAGTCGTAGGACAGATCAGCAGCAGGAAACCGATCTCATTTATCATGTTGGACGAGAGTCACTAGCTGACTGACGAGACGATGGCGGAAGATTTGGCTTCGAAGCGAAATGTAAAAGCAGCTATTTGGCAATATTTTGGATTTAAACCAAATCATATAGGGAACCTGCAAATGGTTTGTTGTGTTTTTATAGACGTTCTGTTTTTCATTCAGAAAAATAATAATGAGCCCACCATTCAAGCAGTTGCTGGCACTGAATTGCTGCTAATTCGGGGCAGGGCGAGCATTTTCGACTATGGAAACTTCCATTGAAATTAATTGAAATTCTTGCTCTGTTCTGCACCAGTGGACACGCAGCGTTATGAATGCCTCTGTGTCCGGCCGTCTGCATTTATTTAGAATTGGCCATTTTAAAAGCAAGCTGCAAAAGAGGGGGGGTGGAGAACACAAAAAACGGTGATACCGATATTACCGGTGTTGTCACACGGTGTTGAAAAACAGTTAAGTTACTTCCCTACCCTAGATTGATTGGGGTGATTTTGTGCATCTGCAAAGAAAATAATGAATAGTTAAATAATAAATAAAAAAAACTGTGCTTTATGTTTTTCAGGAATAACAGAGTATAAGTTAAATATAATTAATCTTTGTTAAAGCTACAAAAGTGATTTCCTCTTTGTATTTTGTTGTTGGATTAAAATGAATGACATAGAAGGCTGCAGGTATTAGGCTCCTGTCACTTTAAAACCTAATGCATGGGTCCAATACTAATACGCATGTTGTTTACATTCATTTAAGACATAAGCGATACTCACAGAGACAGGCATTTTAATATAATTTTGCATTTGTCTGTTCAAGCACAAAAACACTAGAAAGAGATCTGAATTCGGTGTCCATGTGCTGTCTGCTCAGCTGTGCTCACACAGTTCCAAATTCAGTTCTTCTAGTTTCTTTTCGCTTGAATGATTAAACTGACAGGACTTAAAAACATGAACGAATGATAAACCTTCACTCAATGATGGTTAAACTTTGCAACTAATAAGCAACAAAAACTATTAGAATATATTTTATGTTCCACAAAAGAAAAAAAGTCACTGAGCTTTGAATTAACATGAGGGTGACAGAAGATTTACCAGAACAGTGTAGCGGGCTTCTCCACTACTGTATTGCCACGAGCCAACCTGCTATTAACAACACCAATCACCTTTCACGGCACACTGCTTCAAACCAAGTTGCATCATATTCCTAATATATTGTAACATTTGTTGGAAACATATTTTATATTTGTTAAAAAAGCCAGACATTTTTGTCATTGCTAATTCTCCACTGGATTGATATCAGGTTGACGGCGAGAGCTTTTATATTGGGTGTGTTGAGCTTGGAGATGATAGATGACTATCTGGTTGGTTTGTGTGTGTCAGTGTGTTTGTTCGTATGTGTGCGTGTGTTTGAGAGGAAGGCGTGACAGCTGCATAGGCAGCGGGATTGACCTTCACGCAGAGAAATCTCAAGGCCTGTTTGATTACACGGTATTCTGCTGCTTTGCGTTCTTTGGCGCTTAACTTAATTCTCGGACAGCATTTCATCTGTGATCGGCTACTTTTGACTGCCAGTGTTATTGTTCAGGACCCTCAATTAGGGTACATGTTGTTCAAATAATATGGTCACATGTAAGGCTGTTATCTTTGTTTGTTGAATGTATTTTTTTGGTATTATGCCAGTATTAGTATATACTATGCTCGATACAAAGCGACCTTAAAGAGTTTTAAAGAGTATTACAATGATATTTAGACATTTAAGATTACAGGGTCTCACTGTCTCTTTGTGGTTTATCAAAATGTAAAATGTTAGATTTAGTATTATACCATTTAGTATTCTTTAGTCAAACCAATATGTAGTCAGACGTTTTCTCACATTATCATAGTTTAGAAAATGATAATAATATATGACAAGAACACAGAGTGTCAGAACACAAACTGTGTCAGAACAAATTCATTTTGATAATGTCAGATAACTTTGATAGAAAGGTATGTAATGGATTACAATCAACCAATCAGCTGTCATCTGTTAAATTTAAGTACACCAATGACCAATGACCAGGCAATGCTTAATTTTCTTCAGTCTGTGGTGTAAAAGGTCACATTAGCAATTAAAGAAAAAACACACTTACGCAAAACAAGGTCAGGTCAAAGTGTCTGAATAATTTTGGTCCCAATTTTTTAATCAATTTTACTGGTAGTCCACTGTAAAAAGAATTGTTGAGTATACTATATCACAGTTTACTTTATTTTGCTATCCTCACTTACATAAATGAACTATAGTGTCCTGCACCCACTAGTAAAACATTATATCTGGTGTCTGAATAATGTTTCGTTTGACTGTATTTTCAAGATATTTATCTTTGAAAAAAATAAGAGATTAATAGAGATAGATTCCACTAGATAATAATTTTACACAAATGATTGCCATAGTTCATAATAGGCCATGTGTTCCCTCTACAAGCGTCGATGACTAATAGGGGTATAACAGTGCTATGTTCAGGGGGAAAAAGGACTACTGTTAAATAAAAATAAAGAAAATAAGAACAAATAATCCAACTACAAGCAACGGCACAAATAAAAACAATACAGTAACGATACAAATAAAATAAACAGTGCCTTTTCAGGGTTTTCATGTACCAGGCCGATTAATGCCCCATTTACCCCTCCCAAGATTGTGAGAAAAAATCGTGTCCATGGCATTGGTCAACAAGATTATCTGGTAATGTGAGGCATTTACAGATCAAATATTAAACCACCCAATCTGCTTGCAGACACATCACAGGCAGTATCAAGTATGTTTGATATTTAGGATTTTGAATCGGGATGATTACGACTATGATTACGTCAGTACTTCCACAATAGCCAATTAGAGAGTCTACAAGGAGACGGAAGTGACGGAACTTTTGAAATGGCGACCGTGAAACAACAAGCAGCTGAACAGGTCCGGTGGACAATGGAGATAAGGGAACGGCTGGTGAAATGTGGCAACAACTCGACTTTCTTCATAATGTCTCCTCATATAATGTCTACAGCAAGTTGCCGCGACACAGTATACATTTAGTTAACATCAGCTTCCCCGTGAGGTGCTAAATCTGGCATGATAATTAAAGAATATCTTGTGTGACGTGCCATGATTTTAAAATCTTGTAGTGTGTGCTGGTTTGAGATTTGAAAGAAGAAAATCTGTGAAGATTCTCCTTATGTGTGTGAAGCAACCTAGATTTCCCAATCGGTTAAGATTTAACATTTAATGTTCTAGGTTATATACGTAATTTAGTTTCTCAGCTTTGCACATTTGAGTTCTCTGCCATATTGGCTATATGGTGCTGAGATCCTGCTTTGCCACAGGAGGACAATTGAGGGCCTGGCTATAATCGGGATACAACTATCACAAAAGATTACAAACTGCTTGAGGAGTGACTAGATTATAAGAACAATAATTTTTAGGATTGTATCTTTCTATCTCCTTTTTTATTTGACACCTTTAGTATTTTAAGTAAACTTAAGAGAAAATGTATGTAAAGTTGTGTGAACTTAAGATAAAAAATGGGTTATGTAAAAAGTTCCTTTAACACACTGCAGTTATGACTGTCATATCGTCATAGAGACCATTAAATATGTGTACATGAGGCTTATCAACTATCAAGAAACATTTTGAAACAAGACATGCACAGTCTTTGGATTCCCTTGACTGACTAGTGAATAATTTTTTCTGCTCTCAAAAGCTCTTATAAGGATTTGCATTTTACAGCATTTTACGGAATTTCACTTATAGGGTAATCTAAAGTAAAGCCTCTGATCAATTTCCCATTAGTGTGTTTGTTTTCATCTCTGGGAGTGCCTAAAACATGTTTTCTGTTCCTTCGTGTATGGCGATGCAGAGCTTCAGAAACTTTCCCACATGTTCTACCTTTGTTTAAAAACTGCTCCATTTCATGTGGAGACACATGAGTGTTTTTTCTCTCTCTTTCGCTCACTCTTGTTCTTCCTTTTGCTTCCATCTGGTCTTCATTTCCACCAGACTTCAAAGGTGAAGGAAAGCGAGGATAGGAAATGGGTTGAATATTAATTTGGCCTTATTGTCACGAGTTGCTGTGTTCTGCACAGATGAACTTTTACCACAAATGTAAAGTGAAATTACCGCAGTGTTTAGCAATCTGTTCAAAGACGATTGCTGCGTCCTTGTGTGTGAGAGAGCGACTCTGTATGTGTGTGTGTGTGTGTGTGTGTAGCACGGTTCTTCCATTAGCGTGTGAGTGATGACCTCCAGTGTGGGCAGTTTAAGTTATAGCCCACCCCCACCTCTCTCTCAGATGGAGCTAATTGTCTGGTGGCCATTTTTGAGGAACTGTTTCCAGGTATGAGGATTTTTATTTATTTTTTGCCCTCTGGATGGCCATGTCCTTTTTTCATCTGTATTTATTTTCTTTCTTCCCTTCTTTTCTCAATACCATCTCCTGGAGAAACCGCAATCGGCCTAATGATGAAAGAATAAGATTATCAACAAGAGAGAAAGAGATCTGATCCAAGGCTGTTTTTTTCCCAGTCACAGAACTCACACACAGATTCCATTTTGTCAGCTTTCAGCTGGGCATAATACAGCGATAAAAGACTCTGCCCTGCAGCCACACTGAATCATACAGAGCAAAGAGAGGGAGAGAGAGCAAGAAAGAGATGAGAAAGCTAGAGAAAAGGAAAGAGAAGTCTCTTTGTGCTGTGTGTGCTCATATTGTATGAAAAAAGATGAATCACTTCTATTTAGGGATCAGTTTCCTGAAACTGGACGGGTGAGACGATTCCACAGGAGATAGATTGTCGGGACTTGCCTGTGTTTCTCTGAAGGGTTGGAGCTAAACGTCTGCAGTCGTGGCAAGGTGCTCCCTAAAGGACCGGCTCCTCCGACAGGAAGTATCAACCTGGAGCAGAAAGAACAAAAAGGGAAGAAAAAAACTCCCTCCCGTCTTTTCTCCTCGCACACCATCCTCACAGCTGCGCACAGTTTGCAGTCTATCCGAAGGGGGTGCGTTATCATTTCATCTAAATTCCTCCCCCTAGGCAAGTCAATAAAAAAAAAAATGTAACGTCAAGACGTTTTTGATTAGGTGGTCCTCGGGATGGATGAAGATGTTTGGGAAGAGCTCAGCACTCGTAGAGCGCGCCGCTACACACACATTCCGGCCTCCGTTTGCAGTAGAGCCGTGTTATTGTTATAATGATCAGGCCATACGTATCATCTAGAAAATGATCAACCCCCCACCAGTGCGCTCGCCATTATCTCAGTCTTCGTCTCTCTGAGCTGTCATTACGACTGAGCTCCCCCCAGTGACATCAGCTCTAACGGCGCACGTGTCCTTGGTCACTGCGGCGTTGGAGCGTCTCCGCCGTGGACGGATGAGTCGGATTTTGATTGACGCGTGGATGCTGTCAGTCACAGCCTGGCTCAGTGTGTAGCAAACAGTGGTAAACTCTTCCAGACTTGTAACTCTGCCCAGATGGAAATGTTTTAAAGAACTAAAAAGAGGAACTAACTGCCCGGCCACAGATTACTCTGACTATGTCTGCTGTTCGTTTGTGGTAGTAATTTGTTTTAGCTTTTTTCCTCCTTGCGCATGTGGTGTTTGTTTCTGAGCAGCGTGAGTATGTGCAACTTGTTATCTGTGCAGATTGAGGAGATTGGAAACCAAATCTGATTTGTGTGTCTGTTTCACCTTTGTGTCCCGGTGCTGTGATGTTCCTGATAATTCTTAAGTACACACACACACACACACACACACAAACAGAGAGAAATGCACACAAATGCTGTGAGAACTGGAGCAGGCTGGTTTTCCGTACAAGACAGTGTGTATGCTTGGAAAATCGTCCCACACACCCTGGGTTTTAAAACCCTGCTGTAATTCCAACAGGTTTAGCAGGAAAAAAAGACGGAACCAGGAGCGTGTATGAGCATTCACACATTCATGTGTTTTTGCTTTACGTGTGTGGGCATGTGAAAGTGGTTGTCAGTGTCTTTGTGTACGTATGCATATGTTTTTCTTAGTTAAAACCATTGGCAGCCACAGGTTGGGTGTAAACACAGTATTTCTTTAACCACAAAACTGAAACCTGTTGCCGCTGACTTTTTCCCTTGGGGCCAAGCTGCTTATTAAGTCTTATTTAAGACAGTTTATCTCCGTTTTGTTTCTGTTTAGGGACCAAATGTGCCATTAAAACACGTTTCTCTCTGTCTTTTTCCCCCTGCTACAGGTGGACAAGCAGTGATGTCACACAGCTGAGGACACTCCCACTCAGTGAGTATTCATGCCATAATGCTTCATAGCCAGTTGTCATCACTTTTTTATTTTTTTTAAACCTTCCTTCTGTGACTTTGCATTTGTTGCAAGACCAGTTTTCCAGTTTTGAAGTCATTTGTCACGGTTATGCACCTCTGTGTTTGTTTCGGGTAATTGGACGCTGTAACCGAAAAGGGTGAACACAGATTCAGCTGATTTAAACCTAATTTAATTTCGTTCTTAGAATGTGAGCCTCTCTTTTCACCCTTCTCCCTCCCAATTAGCTGAAACAAAGCTCTCCAAAGGCAATTGTTAGGTTGACATTTCTTAAGCGTGCTTTGTTTTTTTTATTTTTATTTGTAAAGATCTTTAATTTGGCAATTCATTTTCACAGCTGAGTCTCTTGAACGAACCGCTGTGGTGGAGAGAGTTTGTGCACTGGAACAAACAAATCAGCCGGTTTCTCTCTCTCCCTGTGTGGGCTCAGGCTAATTGGTAGCACGGATGCTGGTTGTGGTGTTAGCGGTGATGCTAGGCGGGCGGTAGCCTCTCAGGGCTCTCTGCTCGGCTGCATCGTTTCATTCCTCAGCTCCCTGGTGGTTTCAGAGACTGACAGAAATACAAGGACATTTCTTTCCAATCTCTCTCTGTCTCTACCTCCCTCTCATTCTCTCTGTCTCTACCACTAACAAGTGACAATGTAGGGTTTGAGTTCTGGAGTGCTTAAAGACTGAGAAACGGACTGCAGCTGCCTCAGGTGAACATGCAGCTGTGTAGACCAAGTGCTTCCTCAGATGTGCGTGCGTGCGTGTGTGTGTGTGTGTGTGTGGTGGCTCACAGATGACTTTTATTAGAAAAGTGTTCCATTCACACCCCAGAGGAAACATATATATATATAATATATGTGGAAGAACATTTATGGATGGCGAAAAAGAGAGAATGGGATGGGGAAAAAACAGAGAGAGACAGACAGGAAATAAGCAAGACAAAGACAGTGAGACAAAGACAGGCTCTAAGCTACACATCATTGCGGCCTCTCACATTGGCAGCAGTCACTGCCACCGTCTCAGCCATCAATAATGGTAATGGAAGCTCCATCCGAGCATTGATTTCTGGGAATTGTAGGAAGGCGTGAAGGGTCATCCGTGCTCAACGGCTCTGCTCGTTTAGTGAAGGCGAGACAGGCCAGGATTTCAGCATGAATCACGCTAACATTCCTGTATGTCTGACTTACAAGGCAATCATGCTTTGAAGGCAGCACTGTGCATGTCCTTTGAATGCTTAGGCACTGGCGTAGAAAAAATGAAAAAGTAGCTTGTTTTTAGGGCTGTCAACACGTTCATTTACTAGAATTAATTACAAAAAATGAGCTGGTAAAAGAATTGACACAGTTAATCATGGCCTCTGACTTTCATGCAAAATGGAACAGAGATACGTCTAAAACAGTGTTGTTGTTGCTAACTAAGACTATTCAAAATAATTTTGGGTAATTGAAATAAAGCTGAAATTAATTAAAATATAAATATTAGATTAGAAAATCAAAAATTGTGAAATGTATTATTAAATTAATTAAAGATAAAATATATAAACTAATAGAAATTACAACACAATGGTAAAACTAAAATTAGAATGAGAACTGGAAGTTTAAAAAAAAAAAGAAAAGCTTTATCAAAATATCAATACATACTATAATAGTATATAAATAATACTAAACACTAGATGCTAGAAGTTTTTTCTTAAGAAGAAATTAACAGCATCTTAAAAACACAGCATTAATTCAGCATTTAAAAATGATGATGGGCTTATGAATTCCCTGTAACTTCTATCATTCAATGGTTTGCTCATCTACCACAATAATGTAACATGTAATCTGGATAATGTAATACTAATCAATTCAATTACAATAGATTTTAATAGATTTGATGTTTTTCTCTTTTTCAGAATGTTAGAACCAGCATTTGCAAAGTAAGGATATAGCGTTCTTGTAACTCAATAAAAGCACAGCAACACAAATGTCATGGGTTTGATTCACAAACTGATAAAATTCATGAAATTATCAAATGTAAATGAAGTTGCTTAGGATAAAAGTGTCAGCCAAATGCATTAAACAAATATACGTAGTGTTAACTGATATTAGAAACTAAACAAAAGCATAATGAAGCCTTGCAAGAGTATCAGTTATGAGGAAGAACTTTCCTTTCTCATGAAAAAAAGAGAGGACGGGACAAAACAAAACACTGCTTGGACACCCAGAGGGAATTACAAAAGTTTATAGATGGAGAGAATATCAACCAGTCTCATTGCAGAGTTGAAATTGAAGAGTAAAATAAGGTCTGTCAGGAAATATTGAAGAAAAACACACCCCTCTATCCTTTTTGTTCTGAAATGGAGGTTATATGTTGTAGTTGTAGTCACTGAAAATGCTGGAGACTATATAGAAGAGGGAGAACTGAGCTCTTGCAATCTTGCCCAGGGGCAAACCAGCTATTTATTAGCGCACATGTTAAACCCTCTCGCTTCAAAGCAAACTTTCCTCCCAGCCTCCCACAGAGGGGGAAAGAGAATAATAAAGCAGAGGAAATGGCATTTCTCTGCACAAAGTGGATATGAGTATGTTCAGTGTAACCTACTACTCTTTATTTCGAGTAGAGAAAGAATGAAAAATGAAAGCAAAGGAAGACAAAAGAGGGTGGTGAAAGGGAAAAAAGAGGCAAGAGAGTGTGTTTGAGCATAGATCTTGGCCAGGCAGTGTCAAGCTCCAGGCCTCTCTCTTTCTCTTTCCTGCGTCCCTTGGGACGGCTCATAGCTCATACTTCCGGCTGGATCTTGAGCAGGAATCATGGTAGAGGGGTCTGTTTTCATTGCTGTTGCTGTGCTGTAGGAGTGTGTCTGTACTTGTGCGTCAGAGGCAAACACACCGGTTGTTTGATACAAATAATGCAGGCCTGTTGGATTTTGTGCATGCGTGTGTGAAAGGTGTAATGGACCCCTGCCTGAACTCTGCTGGGCCCTCCAGATCCCTGGTGAGAGTTATTACCTCAGTATAAAATGCTGGACACACACACATGCACACATACAGCGACGGAGAAATGGAGTGCCTCAAGTGTCTGTCATTGGTCCCTTTTTTTTTCTTCTCCCTTTGTCCCTCTGCTTGCCACTTGTGATTTTACTGTTCCTTCTTGTCTTACATATTTATGCCCATGAGGCCATGCTGATTCTGACTGTACTGGAGGATACAGCAATAAATACTGAATCTTCCATAGAGAGAAGGAACAGGTCAGTTAGATGAGGCAGTTAATGTTCAGAGTACATATCATAAACATAATCTCCTATTATCTTGTCTTAGCCAGGCCCCCGACTTGCATAAGTCTTCATCTATGGCTCCATAGACATACACACAGTACATATGCTCTCATGCAGGTTACACAAAGTAGGTAGATGTTATTCATTTGCTGGTGTCATTGTGCTTTAAAGTGGCAATGCAATGACAACATAAGCCAAAAATAACAGTATCGGAACATGTATGCATTCTAGCATCCATCACAACTAGAAAGATAGATAAATGAATACAGAAAATAGAAGAGTTAGAAGACAGGGCTGAGAGAGCGGGAGGGAGAGAGAGAGAGAGAAAAGGAGAGGGGGAAAAACATCCAGAAGGTCAGGATCAGCGGGTGGCCATCTAAGTGAGCGACATTCAGAGACTCCGATTGAGTTTCACCCGCCCTGTTACCGTGGAGATCCATCCAATAATACCACCCTATCCACATCCGAATCACTACAATACACTACACCTACAACAGACTGACAAATAGTGTACTGGCTAAACTGACACAGCCACAGCAGGCAGTGCTCCAATCTGAAGCAATATCTCGCTAATGCTTCGCAAGAATCCACATATTTTGCTTCCAGGACACAAATGTTTTAAGTTGGCGAGCCCAACCCAAAGACAGGTGTTCTTTTGAAATAATGGAAACTACCTATTTGTTGATTGTGGTTCAGCTAAACACTGTGGAACCATGTGGGTCGAGCACGTTTTTGGATTGCAGATACCTTAAGACCAACCTAGCCAAAATGTTGGGTATCCTGATGTTCCATAGCACCTACTGCTAAAAAACCAACACACGAAGCGAATCTGAGAATCAAAACGGACATAAAGCCTTGGGGCTCTTCAGAGCAGCTTGGCATAAAAGGACAAGGGCTTTATCAGCACTGCTCTTACAAACTTACTGAACAGCTCGGAATTAACCAGCAGTCACCTTCAGGCTTTCTCCATGCGGCCACTTAGCCATTAAGCAAGCAACAGTTGAGTGAGAAATATTTGATTTTGAGTCATTTTCTTACCTCTTCAATGGGTAAATGACTATGTTCATGAGCTTGTTCCTTAGATGAAGATGAATCATGAAATGTCATTTTTAAAAGCTTTCAAGCCATTCACTTGAAAAACAAGACGTTGAAATGCTTCCTTAAGATGCCACAACTTTATGTTAGACGTTATTTTAACTTACTAAACAATACACAATGAAAATCATCAGACAATATGTAACATAAAATGCCTTCTAGAGTTTGAGTCAACACTAGACCCTCTGAGACCTAGAGAGAGCCAGACCCAAACTTGTTCCAGTTGTAGATCCACTAAAACCCAGGTCAAGAATAGGACCCTTGAGGCGTAGATTCTGACAAAGACCATACAGTCAACAAATCAACTGGAATAGAAAAAAAGGCTTAGGTAATATCTGGGACTTTCCATGAATATGTATGTGTAAATTGTTGTGAAGGTTAGAAAATGAAAATTATTTGTATTCATTTTATGAGGTTTGGAATTTTTGTACAACCTTCATTAGTATGACTTATTTTTTAATAATGACATTTAAATAATCGTCAAAATAAATAGATACAAAAAATTTTAACTTAAAGGGAAAGTTGACCCAAAAATGAAAATTCTGTCATTAATTTCTCACCCCCATGCACTGTAAAAAAAATTTTTTTTATAATTTGTCAAATCAACTTAGATAAGTAATGTCGTTCAGATAACATAATATTTTGAGTTTCTGTTTATTAAATATTCTGAGTTGTATTAACTCATTTTTTAAATTTAAATTAACTCAACCAGGTAACTTACTTTAAGTTAAAACAACAATATTTTTTTGCAGTGTGTCATTCCAAACCTGTAAGACTTTAGTTTATTTTTGGAACACAAATGAAGGTCTTTGGAATGACATGAGGTTAAATAAATTATGTCAGAATTATCCTTTTTGGGTGAACTATGCTATTCTACTAGTTTATATGACAAAACAATTACAAAATATATATCATGCGCCTGTAATGCTTTTAAAAAAGCCATGGGACATCAAAGTGTACAGCATTTGTAAATTCGATGTATTAGTAAAGACCTTAAGTACATTGGAGACAGACTTCTGTCTTGTCTGACCATAAGCTGAGACCCATACAAAGGCCACTCAAAGCCAATAGCACAAAATTAAGGCCCCAACTCTAATATGTTCACACTAAAGTGATTCTACAAATCAGAATCCGTCGAAATGTCTTGACTTGATCACATTATGTCATGTAATTAGTCTGGGTGAACTTTATTTCCGTAAACAGCATGTAAGGTTTATTGTCTCGCGAATGTGAAGTTTTTTCATTGTGTTTGAAGCAATAAGAGTTTGAGATGGTTTGGTAGATGGGCAAAACACATTGAACATTGCTACTAGTGCTGCTGTATGTGTTTGTGTGTGTATGTATGTGTGTGTTTTCCCGTGCTGATGCTAAAAGCGGCGTGAGGATGGATCTGAAGGAGTGAGTGCTGGAATACTAATGAACAAACAGAAGAAGAGGCTGTGTGCTCCCGTCTACCTCTCTGCAGTGGGCTCGCTCGTTCCTCTCTCGCTCTCTCCCTTCATCTGCACCTCTCGCTCACACAGAGGATAAACTGTGTACATGATGACATTTACACCGCAGTTGCACGCAGAGGGAGTGTGTGTGTGTGTGTGTGTGTGTGTGAGCCCTCTCATTCCTCTCCCCACCTCTGTTTTTTTCCCCTGCTCTTCCTTCATTTTTCTCTGTGCTCATCTTCTCTCCATCTCTCCTTCTCTCGCTGTGTGTGTTCAACACAGGATGCGCACCTCAAGGGAGCACGCACACATACAGGCCATTATTTATGTCTTTTTTTTGAAGGGCAAATATAAAAAGGAGTGGCTTTGCTTTACTGCCACAAATTTGATGTGCTGGCTATGGATCCAAACACACACTTACGACTCTTACTGAACAGTAGCCATAAACTGTGTTTTTGTGAAAGAAAAAGCAGCATCACAGCTTACATGCTTTACTATGTAGGGTTTATGTTCCTTTTAGAGTATAAAAATGTGTGTGTGTGTGTGTGTGGGGTGGGGTGTTTGAGGTCGGCCGCCGGCTCTCCAATCTCTCAGAGGAATCGGGCGGTTAAGGGCAGTTATAGGGGAGGTTGGGGGCCCTCAAAGAAGGTTAAAGAGATTCTATTGAATCTAACTGCCCCACTCTCTCGCACACCAAGATTTGACCCCCCATAAACACACCTTTCACACCAGCCGCACACTTTCTCACACCTATCTCATTCACACTCCTAGACATAAACACACGCACACACCCAACATAGCAAGCTACCCAGGGGTCTCCCTCCCTCAGCCTGGGGTATTTAGAGAGAACCCGTGGCAGGCTCCAAGCTCAGAGCTGTAGAGTGCCGGAGCTGGGCCGATCTGGATCCAGGGTGGTCCGGGGAGATTCTCATAGCATATCAGGGGCTTTTTGTATTCTGGGTGTCCAGGGAGAGCTCATTACGCTTGGTGTACGTTCGCAGAACCTCCCTCACCTCTTGGAAATAGAGAGAGAGCTGCGATACTGGACCTCAGGGAGGTCATTACAGAAAGAAAAAAACAGGGAGAGAGGTGGGTATGGAGTCTTAGAAATAGATGTGATAAAGTTTGCTGATTCGTGTGTGGTGGTGGGGTCTCTGTGCGATTTTGGGCATTTTTGCCCCTTTTATTTATAGCGATGGTGGGAAACGGATGCACAAAAGAAGGGAGCAGGATTGAGAAATGATGCCAGACTCGAACCTGCATCACCCACATGAGCACCACAGCGCAATACATTTACATGCTCCCAAAAAAACCTAGTAATTGGATTGATGGCTCAAATGGATTAAAAAGGCTTCATGTAAATATTTCAATCTATCTAAATGAATTTTCAATTGGATTAAAAGGGGTTGTTTTTTATGGTTTGTGTGCAAAAGGGGTGGTTGTGCACATTTTGCACATAGGATATGTGAATCAGGTTTAGGGTTTATATAAATAAAACTTTCAGATTCTGAAAATCCATCCAAAATATTTGACTGCTGAATGACCTATCAGAATCAAGTATTTCAGACAGTATGATAATGATAATTGAATGATAGCAAATTGCTGATTATTTCACACAACATTCAGTCAAGAATATTTTAAAACCAAAAAATGTACATTATACCATAACAAAATTATGACACAAGGCGGAACTACAACAGGGGGAACGGCATTTCCAGCTAGTGTGATGATAATTTGGAAATGGCAAAATATCGATTTATTGGTCTGTCACTAATCAGGGTGGTGGTTTAGAGCCACAGATACAACAAGAACGTTTTTCCATCATATCTGGCTATTGTTTACAGCTCACAAGGGTCTTGAGTGTCAGGGGGGAGGGACGGATGGTTTGGCGTGCAGATGGTCCAGGGAAGAGGGGGGCATTGTGTCTGTGTGTGGGTGATGTGCAGGGAGATATTTAGTATTTTATTGGTCTGTTCCAGAGGACCCAGCTGCTAGGTCATTCCCTGCTGGCACACACAGAGAGGGAGAGAGATGGTGAAAGAAAATACAGAGAAAGAGGGGGCATTAGTGTAGATGTCGATGCGAGCAGAGAGGATTTAAAGCGCAGAGGAGAGAAGAAAAGTGAAAAATCAGAGCCAGGATGAGAGAGAGCAAGACAGAGAGGAAAAAAGGGAGGGAAGGAGTAGGAGAGAAAGGAAAAGAGAGCGGAGAAGAAAAAAAGGAGGGAGGGAAAGAGAGATAAGCAGTGAGCGAGTGAAATGTGTCCGCCGTGATCCATCAGCCCTGCAGCCACACTAATCACAGGTGGAATTCAGCGAGCTCTTTAAAACGCTGCCTCTCATTTCAAACCCTGCCCTCAGGCTCTCTGTGTGTGTGTTTAGAAGTGTGTCAAAAATCTCTCTGCTTGCCCTATTTTGTGTGTCTGTTTGTGTGTGTATTCCACAGTGTGTGTATGTGCATTTTAAGAGAAAGACAGGGATCTCACGAGACGGCACGTGTAGGTTGGTGTGTATGTGTGCATATTTCTGCATGTGTGTGCACCTGTTTGTGTGTGTAAATCCCCCAGAGACGATATCTGGCTCAAACAGCTCCAGTGATCACAGATTGTGCCGTTACTCTGTGCGTGTGTGAGCGAGCAGAAAAGAGACGGAGCACAGAGAAGAGAGGTGCGAGTGTGTGCGTGTGGGGGGGGAGAGGGCAGAGCGTCTTTGTGTCTCTACCTATCCCATCATCCCGTTCAGCTCAGCAGAGGTGACACCAAGGTGAGCGTGAGCGCTCTCTCTCCTTCTCCATCACACCAGCACTGCCTCTTGCCCTCCCTCCTCTCCTTCTCTCGCTCTCTCTCTCTCTCTCTCTCTCTCTCTCTCTCTCTCGCTGTGCCTCTCTGCACGGCTCAGTGGCAGATGGAGGCTGTGTCAGCAGGGAGAAATGGCCATTCACACACTCCTTACACACACTCTCCCTCTCTCTCTTTCTCTCTCTTGCTCTATTGGGATGAACACTCTATCCTCCATCCCTATCTATCTATCTATCTATCTATCTATCTATCTATCTATCTATCTATCTATCTATCTATCTATCTGTCTGTCTGTCTGTCTGTCTGTCTGTCTAGCCACCCTCCAATCCATCTATCTATCCATCCATCCCTATCTATCCATCCATACATCCCTACATCCCTATCTATCATCCTTCCATCCATCTATCCCTACATCCCTATCTATCATCCTTCCATCCATCTATCCCTATCTATCATCCATCCATCCATCTATCCCTATCTATCCATCCATTCATCTATCCCTATCCATCCATCCATCCATCCCTATCTATCATCCATTCATCTATCCATCCATCCATATCCATATCTATCCATCATCCATCCATCCCTATATGTCCGTCCATCCATCCATCCATCCATCCCTATCTATCCATCATCCATCTATTTATCTACCCATCTGTCTGTCTGTCAATTTCATGTTGTGGCAGATCAGAAATCAGCCATTAGATGGAGAATTATTCAGTCTTCTTTTTATTTATTTTTTTATGCACAGACAAAGAGTATACTGTTTGAACTGGTAAAAATAAGCCCTGATATTATACTCTGCTTACAATATCCAATCCTACCAGAATGATATATAAATGGCTGAGATCAGTATGTTCACGGTTACATGGTTCAACCCTTCTGTCTATCTATTTATCTGTCTATTTATCTTTTGGCCACTTGTAATCAGTTGTAGTATTGGTTCATCAAACATTAGAAGATACTTTCACATCTTTCTCAGTTATGTCACTACGATCACAGCGCATCTGGGTCTCACCTCTTTGCACAGGTGTGTGAGCGTGTGTATTGCACAGGTCAAAGAAGTGGAAATGTGCGATCATCATTTTGTGTTAATACAGCTATTAAAACTCAAGGTGAGCGCGAGATAGAAAGGTCGGAAAGAGTGAGGGAGAGGGAGACTGAGGAGACGGCAGGAGGAACAAACGATGCACAAAGCGGGTGACAGCGCAAGCTGCTTTAATATGTATGTATTGCAGGTTGATGGTTGATTTCATTAGCAAATCTCATTGTTATGCATGGATTGTTCTCCTGCAGCAAAATGAATATTGCATTCACGCCGCCCGTAGGTTTGGACAAAAACGTTTGGATTTTTAACTGCAGCCTTAAGGAAAAACAAAACATGTTTTATGAGGTTTTCCCTCCGTTTTTCTCTAGATCCAATTGATGGCAATTAAAAGCATTTAGCACATTGTCATTCACTATAGATGAGGCCTTGCGTAGAGAAAGAGGGTTTAATGTGTTTGCCCCTGGTTTTGTGTCTCTGACATGTTTAATTGTAACCGAATGCCCGTCTTTGTCTTTCAGTGTGTGTGTGTGTGATTTGCTCTTTCAGCCGGGTGTTTCTATGGAGGTAGTGTGTGTTGAATGCCAGTTTGAGAGCGTGTGAAATAAGGGGTTGATGTTAGTGCATGTGGAAGTGTGTGATATTTGAGTGTGTTTTGTGTTAATGACAAGCCTGTATAGCCTATCTCAGGTTGTATAACAGGACTTTTGAACTGTGCTGGGTCTCTTGTGAATTTAGAGGGGTGTGTGTGTGTGTGTGTGTGTGTGTGTGTGTGTGTGTGTGTGTGTGTCTCAGAGGTATTAATAGCCTGACCAGGCACAGGAAAAAAAAGACTCATGTTTTTCCATCTGTTTTCACAGGAAACAGTCAGGACGGATTATCTCTCTCTCTCTCACACACACACACACACACACACA
This sequence comes from Gobiocypris rarus, assembly GCA_023029165.1. Lineage (NCBI taxonomy): Eukaryota > Metazoa > Chordata > Actinopteri > Cypriniformes > Gobionidae > Gobiocypris > Gobiocypris rarus. Next base: position 10,859,085 of record CM040921.1, read on the forward strand.
CACACACACACACACACACACACACACACACACACACACACACACACACTCTCACTTTCTTTTTCTTATTCTTTGGGCTAATGATCTGATGGGTATTGCAGCACATCTCTGGTTTTCTGTATGGATTATGGAATCATTTGAAATATGGACGTTACACTTTCCATTTGGATAGTCCAGTTTCTCTGTCATATTCATCAGAGTGATTCAGGGAGGAATAAAATCATTTCTGGACTCAAATTTGCTGTGGAAGCCGATCAAACTGACAGAGATGTGGAGTTTGTGGATCAAAAGCACATAGCGGCCACACACACACTCAAAACCACCGTGTTATTTGCTTTCAGGCAAAACACACATTTTTGTTTGAGAAATAAGAGAGCGCTCAGATTCTCGGCCGCTCTGAATAAAGGTTAGTCACACACTCGAACAAATTCACAAGTGGGATATAGAGAAAGGTGTGTGGAGATGACTGTACACTGGGTGATTACAGTAAGCACACCCAAACAGACACAAGCACAATGTGTGCACAGGAACACACACACATAAGTTGGGTTTTCATGTTTTATGACTTCCCATAGACATAAGGTTTTTTTATACCGTACAAACTGTATATTCTATCCCCTAAACACAACCTTCACAGAAAACTTTTACTTAAAAAAAAAAAAAACAATTTCATATGATTTATAAGCTGCCTTCTTCATAAGGACCAAAAAACATGTCCCCACAAGGTAAAATATTGCTGGTATTTCTGTCTTTGTGGGGACATTTGAATACCAGTACCCCACACACACACACACACACACACACACAGTAGGGTTCAGAAGTCTGGGACCACCAGTAAAATGCTTCAATACTGCATATTTTGCACATTTTTGTATTGAATTAGGGCTGTCGATCAATTGAAAACGTCACTAAAATCAATCGAAAGAAAAATGAAAATTTGACTAATCATAGCTAATCATAACAACATTTACTGAAAAAGTACATTATTGAGGCAGAATAAAGCATTGAATACACATTATAAAAAGTGGATTTAAAAGTCTATTACTGGGCATGTATTCTGTGTTATTTAATTGTTGGTCTCTGGCCCTTACATCTTGTTGTTTTCAGGATCTCGTGCCATGAGTGACACGTTTAATTATTTTTTTATATATAAAAAGTCATTTTAATATCTATCTGACTAAAAAGTTAAATTGGGCGAAAATTAACATGAATGAAATAAGCATTCAATCTGCATGTTCTTCAGCATGATTTGAGAATGATCCAAACAGCATCTTGAGCTTTAGCGGAATCAAGAATATCTGTACAAAAAGTTCACATGATCAGTGTCACAAATTAGCAGAATCAGTTTTTTCAGTTCTTTTGTGGGCGGCAGTGGCTCAGTGGTTCATGTAGATTGTCTGCAAACCGGAAGGTTGGTGGTTCGATCCCCGGTTCCACCTGACCAAGTGTCGAGGTGTCCATGAGCAAGACACCTAACCCCAGCTACTCCCGACGAGCTGATTCACCCAGAATGGGTGAATGTGAGGCAATGTGTAAAGCGCTTTGGATGGCCATTGGTCTGTTAAAAAAGCGCTATATAAATGCAGTCCATTTTACCATTTCTTTCTTTTAGGAGAATCGCCATGTACTTTTATTTTTAAAACTTTACAGACCTTTTACATTCACACACAGCTAAACTACACACCGAACGTTAATATTTACATAATAGAAGCATAATAGGGGCACAAATGGTAGATAATTTGATATATATCTTAATGTTATATTATAAAAAAAAAGTCCTGGAACTGTATTTTCAGGTTTTAAATAAATTAAAACGTCCCGTATTTGGGTCTCAGACTTTTGGACTCCACCGTACATATGCAGACTCTCTCATTGGTCTGTTGATATGTTTTGCAGAAGAGGCGCAGATTGTGTCCAGCCATCTGCTATTGAAAGAGCACATGCTACAGTGTCTGTCAGTGCATGTGTTTTAGATCTGAGGGGAGAGATAGAGAGAGAGAGACCTGTCAGATGCAGCCACATTCAACAAACCGAAACACTTACTTTTCCACTGTATTATTAGAACAGTTTAGCAGTCTAGTGTGATGTTTAAAAGTGATCACCAGTTGCTTCATAGGACTGAAGCACTATATGTGTGTGTGCGGATAACAGCCTGTGCCATTAGTGTGTTGTTGTGTGAACAAATACTCACACACATTCTCAGTTTTTCTCTCTGATTTGCAGCATTGTAGCTGCACAGGAAGTGCAGAATCGGCTTGCGGTCAAAAGTGAAAGTGACAGAAATTTGTGTTTTTATATGGGGGGGTTCTGTTAAAGTGTGGGTTAGGCTTAGATTACATTATTTATAGCTAGCTCTATATAAAAACAATAGATGTCTATGCAGTGTCCCTTATTTACATGGATAAGTAAATGTATTTATGTATGTATGTATGTGTGTGTAGCGTTTCAAAGCCAGTCATTTTGTGTCAAATGTACAGAGACTAAACACTCTGTCACAATCAAAGCTGGAGACATGAATACTGTTGTAAGCTGGGTGTGTGTTTTTGTGAGATAGTCGTGTGTCATGTTCTCTGATAACGTCTTGAAAGGATCAGCACGAACGGAATGTTTAAAGAGCGAGAGAATATTTACAGGTACATCTGTAAAGCACAGAGCTGCAACCGTTGTGCGCGTGATGGAGATGTGACTGTTTGCCTGTCAGGTGATTTAGGAGACTATTAAAGGCTTAAACCTTCAGCTAATTTAACCACCATAGTTTATTACATTTATTAAACTAACGTTACATTAGGACGATTCGATCAAATGCAAACAGGTCCATCTGTGGAGAGGAGCGTGTGTGTTTTCTCTTCCCTCCCGCTGCTGTGGTTTTTCGCGAGGGTATTGGGTAATAGAATACTCTAAACTAACAGCGACCTGCGCTCTTCCCCTGATCTGATCGTCTGTAATGGCAGACACACTCACAGCTCTCAAAGATGGCCGCCTCCACGAGGATGACAGTGCGTTTGTTGTTCTCGCTCCGAGGAGATTGGAATGTCAGGATACGTGAGCCGAGAGAGAGAGAGAGGAGAGAGAGAGACGGCTGTGTTTTCTCTCGCTCTGTATCTCTGCAGGCTGTCTTCCTGGTTGTGAGTGAGGCGTGAAGGATGTGTGCGGCCCCTCCCCATCTTCCCCTCCTCTTCCTCCCTCCCCTCGCTCGTCTGATTGGCTGAAGGGACAGAAATGGAAACATTATTCGATTCCGACTCCTCAGAGGTCAGCGACCTCTCTGAACGCTCTAAAGACTGAGCTCAGCATTTGGCTGTGGGACGGCTCAATGTTAATGAATGTTTAAAGAATAGCTAAAAAGCTCAGAGAGAGAGAGAGAGAGAGAGAGAGAGAGAGAGAGAGAGAGAGAGAGAGAGAGAGAGAGAGAGAGAGAGAGAGAGAGAGAGAGAGAGAGAGAGAGAGAGAGAGAGAGAGAGAGAGAGAGAGAGAGAGAGAGAGAGAGAGAGAGAGAGAGAGAGAGAGAGAGAGAGAGAGAGAGAGAGAGAGAGAGAGAGAGAGAGAGAGAGAGAGAGAGAGAGAGAGAGAGAGAGAGAGAACAGAGAGAGAGAGAGAGAGAGAGAGAACAGAGAGAGAGAGAGAGAACAGAGAGAGAGAGAACAGAGAGAGAGAGAACAGAGAGAGAGAGCTAGAGGGAGACAACAGAGAGTCCATGTTAAGCAAAGTGTGAAGAACCCTGGCTGTGTACAGAATGGAACACAAGCCTTCTGCTTACTAGATACTGCACAGTATATCTGTGTACTGCCTACTAACATTTTTAAATAAAAAATGAAACAGTAGTATTCTGATATATATCAAAATATAAATAGGGCTGCATTGAGAAAAATACAATTGCAATTATAATTATTATTAATATTATTACTGCTGCTACTACCACTACTACTACCGCTAAATAAAAATATTGAAATGTTTCTATTGTAAGATTTCACTGTAAAAATAAAAAATCTAGTATTTAAGAAAAAATATATAATAATTGTATTTTACAGATCAACAGTAAACTTACAGTACTAATATTTATTTCTGAATTTTGAGAGATGGAGCAGCATCTACTGCTCAGAGATGCTGAACACACTGGATTATGAGCTTCTCACGTGTAAAAGCACACAGTTCTGCACTATGCAACATGTACAGCATATATTTATTTAAATATGCTTTTATATTAAGATGTATAGAGATTACAGTTTTATTATAATTAATCATGCAGCTCTTAAAATAAACGTTTTCTTTTGTTAATCTAAGTGTGTAAATTGTATTATTTTTTGTATTTTTATTATAATTTATTGTTGTTTTCCTGTCCCAGGTTAGGGTTAGTCAGTAAGCCATATGTAAGATGACTTGATCATTTGTAAGACCCCTGAAAAGTGTAAAAACAAGTGTATCACTTTCAAAACATTACTTTGTTTGTTTGAGAACTTAACCCAGACTGACATAGCAACATTGGCTTAACCAATGGCATAAGTTTTAGATGTCCGTTTATCCGACCAATTAGAAGATGAGGGGAGTATTCGTTTCAAACCTGTTTGAAAACAATCATCATTTGTACAGTTTTGTTTGATGCTAGTAGTACAGCAATTACATAGTTAAGAATTTTTAAGTTAAGCTTATTTTCATTACACAAAAAAATGTAAGGCCAGCTTGACTTTATGGGAAACTTTGTGCCAAAAAAAGGTATTTCCTATTTATTTATTATCAGATTTGCATACTATGCACATGGCATGCATACTAAAATACTACGCACTCCATCAGTTAGGGTTAGAAGAACTGTTGCCAAACAAATAACATGCTAGAAACATAATAATCATTGTAATAATGATCCAATCATTGACTCATAAGCATTTGCCTATTGAAATCCAAGCGACTTTTGATTTGGCCAGGCAGTGTATATCCTGCTGGAATAGTAACAGTAGTGGTGAATAGTAGTTAGTAAAATGCTGTTTTGAACATGCCCATGTATCCTTAGAGATTTGCAGTAGTCATGGTTTTTAGTCATGGTCATGGATTTCCTGGTTTAACCCCAGATGATATGTTATATGTGTTACGTTTTCTAAAAGGAGAATAGAAACAAGTTTAATCCCTAATATAAAACTGGAGCAGAAAAGCCACAGTCCTGCTCTGTGGCCATTTTACCCTTCAGCAAGGATGTTAACCTCAGGTTGCTCCATTGGGACTGTGCCTGTAATTAGTGTACTATAAGTCACTTTGAATAAAATGTGTCTGCTAAATACTACAATTTTGTAATTTTACACTTGCCCTTCATGTTTGCCTACATACTTCATTGGGTGGGTATGGAGTAGTGGTTTAATATCTGAGCTATAACCGAAAGGACATGTGTTTGAACTCCACAAGGGGTGATCCTTGAGCTATTGGCACTTAACCTCAGGTTTCTCCAGGGGGACTGTCCTGTAAAATGACTCATGTCAACATTACCAACTATATGGGGTGGTGCCAATGCAAAACCAAAAAGAAATTATAATACATTGAGTTATATGACACAATATTAAAAGCATATTCAGGGCAGTGGTAGAGATTTTGATTCGCAGTGACATGAATCTTTTAAATACATTTACCAAAAGGATTTGGGTAACACTTTATATCGATGGTCAACTTTCAATGTTCTAACTATAAGTTACTTTGAACAACATGTCAACTAACTCTCATTAGAATGTTGGTAGACTATCTGCTTAATATGTGCTAACACTTTATTTGGAGGGTCCCCGGACAGACATTCCTCTGACTTTGAGTAACTTTGCAACTACGTCAACTTATTCTACTTACCTGAACCCTAAAACGTGTCTACATCGGACACAACTGTTGATGCGTTGCACTGCAACAACTAGAATTGATGCGACAAAGCGACCATTGCCAAGCATTTGTCCTTCATGTCAGTACATCATAAATAGATCAAGGCATCAGTTTACAGTTTACGCCGCATCCAGTGTGGACAACATTGCTGATTATAATGGGTTATATTGTATGGCGGCATTATAATGCCATAATGTTGTCTTTTGTCGTGTCACATCGCGCCGCTCGCATCTGGTGTAGACCATAGACTGTATAAAAATATGGATGTAGTGTCCGTGACGTCACCCATAGGATTCTGCAGAGCAGTTTTGAAGCGTAAAGTAGGGTCGAGCTGGCCGTTGCCATCTTAGCAACGCGTCACCGTGCTTCACTCCTGGATAATGTGCAAAAAGACGGGACGTGAGCTGGAGATGAGGTGACGCGATGACTAACAGACAGCAGATAAATGGCTACCCACCTGCCACTCAAAGCCCTTAATTATGCAGAACTTTAAGGCTTAATATAATGTAAACAAATGAATTATTAAAAAACATTCACCCCCCTCACAGTTGTCATGAAGGGCAAAATTAGCCGTTAGAATTTTTACCAGGCTGTAAACATGTTTTTTTCTGCTGTAAAGTTGGGCATTTTAACATGGGGCTTAATGAGATTCTGCTCCCTTCTGGAGCCTGGCCCTAGTGGTCAGTCGATGAACTGCAGTTTAAGTCACTTCCATATTGGCTTCAAGAGAGACCGCGGGAGGTTGCCGCTTGGTGTAGACACGGTGTAACGCTAACCTAACAGTCTACTACAGACTACTAATACTCTAATGAGGGCTTGTTGATATATAGTTGAAAAGTTACTTATAGTTAGGATGTCTAAAGTAGGCCATCAAAATAAAGTGTAACCAAGATTGGTCCAGATTCGTTGACTGATTCATTTGGTGAATATTTTTGCAGGTTACATTATTATTCCAGAAGGTGGCAGACGTTATTGTGTTATTATTCATTCACTCCAATTTGTTTAAAATCGATGACACATGCAATAGCCTAAATTAATTGAGAGTTTCAGTAATGCCTACTTCATATTAATGGTGTATGATAATCAGAATGTTTTACCCATTCATAATCCTTTGTTGTGAACGAGATTGACTCACATGGTGAACTAATCAAACATCAATCAGTCAGTCAGCAGATCTTAGCTCACAAATGAAATGCCCCCCGTTCATTCATTCTCATTCAGTGCCGCTCTGAGACAGTGAATCAAAACAGCATATTCGTTCAATAGGTCTAACCAATAAAATATGCTTTCATTTTCGCTTTACTCTGTTTGCTAGTGCTAAAGAGGCATTCTACAAAGGCAGGAACGTAGTAAATTAGAATGATTAGTTCACGTATTTGTTCAGAAACGCATTTTTCAGTGTCTTCACTGAATGATCATTATATGCACATTAGATGTTCATATGTGAATTAAATAGTAAAATCAGCCTTCCATGACCAACACTTGTCATGTGGAGGGCATGATCTCAGGCGCATTGATGTCCTGACGCTTGTCACGTGAAAGCGCCTTTAGTTGCTTTGAATTAAAGCATATGCTAAATGGCTGCTTGCCTGCATTGTGTCATACGTTGAGCTCATAAGAAAGCCATTCCGGATATGGCTGGTCGTTTTTTTTTTGTTTGTTTTTTTTGACATGGTCAGGGTTTAGAGCTCCTTGTAGTCACCTCACATTGCCAAGGGTTGATTGTGAGCAGGATTTGTTTGGGGCAGAATTCAGTTTAGATTGGATTCATTCATTTGGAAACAGATAAAACAGGCCAATAGTAAGTGTTTGGGGTGCAGTCCACAGCAGAGAATGTCTGTTATTCCTCAAACTGAATTCTAAGTGTCTCGCTATCTCAGAGAGGAGCTTATCAAAACTGTGTCGATGGACACAATGTGAACACTGTATGTGTGTGAGGATCGACAGTGTGTGTTTTAAAGGGTGTGTGAGCATTTTATTTGTTGTTTCCATTGTCACACGCAGCTGCTTCAAGGTTTATTCTCTCGTTTTCTCCCTCTCTCTCTCTCTCTCAATCTTGAATTGGGTTCACCGTCCACATCTGTGTGTGGCAGCTGTGAGGAACCTTGATTGGATGAAATGATCAGATGAGAGGGGGAGGACAAAAGGAAAGAGTATATAGGAGAGATGAGGAGTAATCAGAGGGAACTCTGTCTGATTCTTTTGATTTGTCTGTCTCTCACTGTTTCTCCCTTCAGATAAAGCTCAGTGTAAAATCATTTTTAGATTATATTGACCTCAGCCTGATTTTCCCTGCCGGTTTGTATTTGGCTCTAAAGGCGATTTCAGTGATTCATTGAAAGAGAGAAACATTGTCACAGCCATGGCCTAGCTGTTAGCGCACATAGGCATTTATGAGCTTGCATTTCCTGTTGTACCTTCAACTCAAAAATGTCAGACACAAGCAGTGAAATGAAAAAAGGAAAAAAAAAAAGACTGAAAAAGATGTGAATGCACTGGTCAAAGATGCCTATCTAGTGCATGCTTGCATAGAAAAACAATGGAAAAGTAGCATAGTGAAAGGCGTTTTTGGCATTAAAAGCCCCTTGTTCACTTCAGGGATGTCAAAAGTACCAGTTTGTCCCAAGAAAAAAAAGCCCATGGAGGGGAGGCTGACCCATCTTCCCATGATTGTTTGCAATGGCTAATAAACATGACTAAACATGAAGAAAGTACAAAAAAAAGTGATTCTGTCATTCAGAAGTGGCTGAATCTGATTTGACGGACATGTATGATTAAAGGTTACCAGTTGAAGTGTCACCCTCTCAGTTGGTTGTTTTGTAATAAAATAAACTTGATAAACTTCACAACCGAGTCACACAGTCTGCTGTTTGAGCAAGAGTTCCCTGAGGACAATCACTCTCCCAAGAGAGAGATAGAAGGTTGGATTTCCGCTTGAGTTTGTTCAGATGCAGACCATCACTTGTTAACGCTCTTATATTTGAGCAGAAACAGCTTTCATGTCATCCCGTGCTGTGGTTTTTAGCTCTCGCAGGAGGATGAGGTGCATGCGGGCAGTGTGTTGCGCGGCCTAGATTTAGCGTGTTTGTGTTTACCTCACTTGTGTGTCTTGTCTTACCTCTCCGTATTATTGTTGGGGGCTGTGAGTCACTGGATGTTAATCATTTCCCACACGGGCAAAGTACACACACACACGATCACAAACACACACGCTCACACAAGCAAACTGGCAGGATCAGCCGTGATTACTCACTGCTACACAGGGCTAGTTTTATTAAGAGCGTGTTTACAGCCTGACTTTTAGTCATTAGTCTCTGCCTGTAAACACTTCAAAATCTCATAAACAAACAAAGAGTGATTGAACGGCCGTAAATTGTGTTAAAGTAGAAAATCTTTTTTGGAGAATGATTTGTAATCAGTCCAGGATTATTTTTAGCTGCCATTAAACCAATGAAACAGCGTAATGCTAATGCTACCGTGTGTACGCTTTGTAAACAAACGTGTACAGGCAAAGAGCAGGTGCCAGTGAACCGGTGAGGGGCGCCCGAAGATCTCTCTCCTCCACGGCCCTCCGAGAGTTTCACACCGGAGGAGCTCCTGGTAATTAAAAGACAATTTTGTGAAATTGATTAGATTATGCTAATCAGGGGAGATAATATCTAGAGAAGCCTGAGAGTGTGTTAGTGTGTGTATGAGTGGGTGGATAAGCGTGTGTGTGTGTGTGTGTGGGTTTGAGTGATTATGAAGAGATGGCAGTCCGGTCGCCATTTCAAACCCCTGAATCCACCGCACTTGTGTGTATATGTGTGTGTGTGTCTGGAGATCACACTCACGCCGCCATTTCACACAGCTCCGCTCGGCTGTCTCTGCCGCTCCTGAAATGTCAGAGCGATGTTCCCTGGACTAGGCGTGAGGATATGACAGCTGGCTGCTCACCTGCTGCGTGTGTGTCCGCACGCTGGGTGCTTTTAACTGATCCCGTCCCATGCCTTTAATGTAATCTCTCGCTGATAGATAATCTCTGTTTTGAATGAAAAATAACTGGAATCGGTGTCCAGGACAAATCAGTTGAGATGAGGCAAGTCATTGTTATGAAACGGCCAATCAGAATCAAACTCTCTGTCTTCGCTAAGACAAGCTGCCTGTCAGTGACCTTTGACCCACTGGATAAAGAAACACAACAAGCATCGTTCACAGCAGCAATCTTTATCTAAAAGTATTTATGCAGCTCTCTAAAAGTTGCACATAAGTAAACAAACAAATAAATAAATAAACAACATTCATCTCATTAGATGCACCATGGGTGTCTTTGTAACTTGACACACTCACACAACCACAAAGACACACACACATTATGACTCATGCATGTTATCATCAGAGATGAACGGTCTTGCCTATATTTGGCTTGCAAAGCCACATAAACTTCACATAATTGGCTTTCTGTTGGGAAGGAACGAGCTGCGCGGAAGGCGCTCTGAGAGACTGAGGGAATGCATAAAGCTAAAAGACTATCTCTTTAAACGGATGCCTAATTATGCCATTACGTTAACTAAAGAAAGAAGCTCTGTTCTAAAAAGAACAAGGAAAAACAAAGACAGCATTTTAGGTGGAGAGAGAGGTGGATGGAAAAGTCCGAGACTGAGAGAGCAAGATGGTGCCTTCAGGCTTTATTTAGCTGGGACAACAGAACATGAGCTCATTACACACAAATACATTGCAGCTGCTACACCTCCAGCGCACAACTACACATTTAATATGATCTCTCTGTCTAAGCTCTTAGACCCTCTGTTTTAGCGTGATCTCTCCATCCAGATCAGCACATCTTCGATGGGGATTGCAGTAACTGATCACCGTAGCTCTGTTTTAAAACCCTTTCTGCCTTGCTATCTAATGTCTAACACAAATGAGACCTTGTAAGTGGTTGATTTAAACAAGTCTGTTCTTTTGGCTGACATTCCCTCTTAGAAAAAAAAGTGCAAAAATGTTACCTTTAGGGGCACAACAGCTTGTCACTGGGGCAGTAGCCTTAAGGAGACATTTTTCTACCATACTTATGCCTAAAAGGTTCATAGTAGTCCCTTAAGGATACACATACTACTCAAAAGAACTAATAAGCACCTTTTAGGGGTAGATACATGATGCATAGTTGTCCTTACATAAGGTACTACATAAGTGACGAGCTATACTAAGGTGCAGTTTTACCCTACAGGTACAATTATTGCATTTTTCTTCTGACGGTGCACTTGTAAACATATAAGTAAAGCTAATATGTTTTTGAATGGGGGAAAGACCAAAATCCACAAAACTGTCAAAATTCTATTTTAAATTGGCAATACATCAACAACATTGGCTCACAAATGTACCTTCAGTTGACATCATGTTTAAAGAAACCTGTATTATGTTAAAATATCTGTATGCTTTAGGCACATTCTATTCACATTCAACAAACCAGTGATTTAGCTCTTTTAGCTGCACTTTTAACTGTAAACTGTATTTAATGCTTATTCCAAGATTCTGAAGTATATTCTCTGCATTTTACAATTTGTGGGCAGTAAAATGTCCGGTGATACGACTGCCGTCGTATGTGACATGACAATGCTAACATGGTGGCTGTATGTCTGGATTGTTTTCATACACACCTGAATATTTTATTAACTGTACTTTATTAACTGTTGAGAAGGTCATCGAGTGCACTACATAAACGTTTGTATTTTCTCTTTTTTGCATTAGCATGTTATGAAGCTTCTAAGAATAGAAATATATATTACACATAAATATTAGATAAAACAGTCCAGTTTTGAGCCATGAAATAATTATCTATATAATGATTTTTTTCTGTTGGCTTCTGTTGAGCTTGTAACAGCATCTTGGCATTGACTTCTACAAATGATACAATACTAACTTAGAATTAAACCAAAACAGGAGGTGCATCCAAAATTGCATAGACCTACTATCGGAGTAGGTACTACATTTGTAGGTTTAAACTTTGCGACAGTTAAAAAAGTATGTTCTGTGTAGTATGAATGTGTGTGCACATGCCATCAGATGCACACTTTGGAATCTTTGCAAAAGTATCCAAGTACTTTTCACCTTCTGTTTTATGAAAATCAGACATACTACTCATTTTGCATACTGTTTTTTGCCTATTTTTTAGTAGGGAAGTAGGCATATTTCGATGCGTCTTCAAAGGCAGAATAATTACTACCTATTGGAACTGTCTTTGTGTCAGGAGTGCACCTATGATGCATTAACATGCTCTCTAGGTAGGCAGCTCATTAGATTTTGGAACAAAGTTAGTCAGTGTTCAAGATTGAAGGATTTGGGCCAGTCTAGTCTGCTTTATTTCAACTCAGTCTCGCTGTCCTACTGCAACCCTCAGAAAAATCACGCAAGCAGCTATTCTCATCTGCTCTCGCTACGTTCCTGTCCTTTCCGCCCCTTCTTGCTCCTCTTTCCACTTTCTTTCCTGTCAACTCCTCTCTCTTTCTCTGGAGGAAAGAGGCTGATGCAAACGGGTGGGCTGTGGTGTAATCCAGGGCCTGGGAAGGTCTGCGGATCAGACTCTGTGTTCCGTATCCTCCACGTGTCCTTCGGCCTTGACGCCCCCCGACCCGCCTGCTCGCCTACAGTCCTTGACGATGCCATCATTCCCTCATAAATTCCGACCGCATCCTCTCTGACCCCGCGGCTGACTCCTCCCACACGGCACATGATTGACAGCTCGCGGCAGACCCACTGATTCCATTTAGTCCTCGCAGATTAGTCGCACGTTCCGCTCTTGTATACATGTTTTCTACGCGTGTGTGGGATTCCTTGCGGTTTCCACGGCTTAGCCCACCTTTGTTTTAAAGATCAGGCGCAGTAACGGCGTAATCCAACGCCTGTTTGTCGCCAGAGCTCTTGGTAATCGTAATCGCCTTGAAATATTGTTGCGGTTGTCGCCATGTGTTCGTCCTGGCACTTGGAGAATTCTCTGGAAGGCTGCCGGTACAGTCGAGCAGGCCCAGACTCAGAGATGGGCAGGGAGTGTGTTTGGGTGCGCAGATGTGGGCCGTTTTCAGACAGGTCTGTCTGAGGAGGTCACGGCTGAATAAAAGGATCAAATGACAGGGATGTGATGCACAGAGCGGAGGAGGAAACTTCAGTGTGCATTTTAAGCTAAAATTAGGCAGATGGTTAGACGGCTCTGGATTAAGTCTGCAGGCCAGAGAGAGAGAGAGAGAGAGAGAGAGAGGGTGTGAACGAGAGAGTGACAATATTTAAAACAAAAATTGCTCAAACTGCCATAGTTCTTGTTTAATTTGCGACTCTTTCTGTCTGTCTCAGAGTCTGTATTTCTTCCTTCGCACGCACGCACGCATGTGCACACACACACACCTATAACACAAATGACTTGAATAAATTGAACTTGACTTGTATTTAATTATATGAAGTGTCAATGTTTGTCTGTGTGTGTTGATTTATAGACTCTGGGCTGTACTGAAACAGTCTAGGTTCACCTCTAGCTGATGCTTTGAGTGTTTGTCAACTAGTCAGGATCACATGACCTCAGTGTCAGTTGTTTTATATTGTGACAGCAGGAGGAAAGTTCCCCTGCCTGCAAACTTTGTCCTAGTGTTTTTTTGTTATCTTTGCATGGAATCCTGTTTAAAGGTCTAAGACCTTTTTTCTCTTGCATTTGTCCCCCAATATCTAGTTTAAACATTAGTGAAAAACTAAAAAGATCTAAATGAAAGAAGTGTTTTAGGTTTTGCTCTTGGTCACCAAACAGATTTGTGACATTTAACTTGTTGTCTTGTACAAAAGGTTATTTTTTTTCCATTCAAAAACATTTGAATGGATATTACAATTTGTCTTCATTTCTTTTTTATTAAATTAGGACATGTTTTCTTGTGGTGAAACCACCTCTGACTGTTAGACCCCACTTTATATTTTGAATGACAGAAATGTAAAGAGAAGTGAAATGAGCATGATGACAAAATTGTGGGGAAAAAACTGACCTGAGATCCCTAAACCAAACAGAAGTGTTGTATAGAGAAACTGTGCTTTTGGCGTTGACCGTATTAATTGGGCAGTGGAGATATGCAAGATTTCATGCTTCACCTTTATCACTTTTCTGGATAATTATTGGACTAGTGTACACAAGTACAAGTCCTACTCCCCCCCCATTTTTTTTTTAATTGATAATTTTGCTTAATTTCAGTGCATGCATATGTGATTTTTGTTGATGAGACGGACAAAAATATATATTTTTTTCTGCTACTTGTAGGTTATGTGCCATGCACAGGGTCTAAAATTCAGTTTTGGCACTAGCTAATTTGTGTCTAATGTCAGAACTGCCCCCTCTTCTCACATTGATTCCTGTCTATTCTGTACTGTATAAGGATGCTTGTCTAGAAAAATGCTATAAATAAAATTTCCCTATGATAATAAAATATAGCTGTCTGTTTTATTTAAATATGTGCATATTTAGACATTTAGACATTGAATTTAAGAACTTTTGTGGTTTTGTTCCTTATATTTTGTCTGGTTTGCTTTCTGCAAAGAATATTCCACATATTACTACTTAAGTTAAAAAAATGGTTTGATATGTGATTCTTAGTTAGTGGCCAGGAGCTCACTATGGGACTGCAAGATGACTTAATTAATTAATTAATTATTATTATTATTATCATTATTATTATTAGTAGAAGTAATAGCTGTAGTAGTAGTAATAGTAGTATATTAAAATAACTTAATAAAAATGCTAAAAACATACAATCAAAAATGAAACCTATTTATTTTACTTTTTTATTGAAGAACATATAACTCTTGAAACTACTGGAATCACAAAATAAATTGTTTAATCAATTTTCCTGAATCGGCACCCCCAGTTTCTATTAGTAAGATATTATACTTAATGCATATATTTCAGTGGTAGAAGATGCTTGGAGATGTGACTGATTTAAATGCCCTACATTCTTTGTAAAGTGTTTATTTATTTATTTTTATTTTTTTACTTTTAAAAGCCACTTTTTGCATTTGCCAATTGTTAATGTTGGACCCTGTGTGTGTGTAGTTTAGGGGGGCTGGAGCTATGCTGTGTCCTATTTCCTCTTTGTTTAGTGGGGCTGGCACCTCAACGCATCACCCCATTCTCTCTCTCTCTCTCTCTCTCTCTCTCTCTCTCTCTCTCTCTCTCTCTCTCTCTCTCTCTCTCTCTCTCTCTCTCTCTTTAGCTGAAAATGAATCTCTAATTTCACAGTTATCATCATAACCCCACAATGAATAATGCAAAGTTATTCAAAGAACTAATCTATAACTTATTAATTGCTGCCTTTTCTCATTCACTCTTTTCTCTACCCACTCTCTGTCTCTCTCCCGCTCCTCCTTGCACACTTTTATTTGAGATGCCACTTCCATCACCCTTTCCATGTAGAAATATGATGACTCTTGTGTTATAGCACTGACACGCTGATTTTACTCCCTTTTGAATGTTTAAATCATCCCTAGAGCTAGACACTGTCAAACACACACACACACACACACACACACACACACACACACACACACACACACACACACACACACACATACATTAAAGAGAGTACGGGGAGAGTGGTGTGGAACTGCACGCCTGTCTCGCCAATCATGGCTGTTTTCTTAGCTGATGGTTGTTTTGCAGTGATCAATAGAAGATATTTCTGCTCTGTCCGATCTGAAACAGGAGATGGATTTTCTCATCAGGTTTATGCTTTTGTCAATGTAAACACACACACAAACACAGGAGACGAGGGGAGGGTAGGATGTGTGTTCCTCTTTTGCAGAGCTGTAAATCATGTTTATGACGGTAATACAGGTATAGATCAGTGGCTTGATGGAGAGAAGAATTGAAGTGATGAAACTGTTCGTAGTGTAATTATGTTTCTGTCTGTTTGTGTGAGTGTGCGTGTTAATGTGAAAGGGAATGCTTATATGAATGCCATTTGTGTGTGTGAAGACTCCTCAGATGGAACATGTGTAACATGCTGCGTGTCCTTGTGTGTGTGGACTCGCATGTACTTGCATTTGTGTGGATTTGCAGAACGTGTTTGTGTGGATGTTAATGGAGATTGTATAGGGACATTGAGCATGTCACACACACATACACACACACACACACACACACACACACACACACACACACACACACACACACACAGCTCTCTCTGTAATGGAGTGTCTAAATATATCCGGTTTTTGCCGGATCCGCTGCCTCCGGAGTGAATAAGAAATGGGCTTCAGTAAAGGACAAAATATCTTTCTATCTTACTCACACACACACACACACACACACACACACACACACACACACACACACACATTCACACTCTCTCTCGTCTTTCTTTCTAACGGTGTGTCGTCTGTGTATCGCTACTCACTTGCAGTGTGTGACAAACCCAGATCAGTAGTTTTTGTGTAAACTAGAGCGATCTAGTTTTGTCATGTCGCTTACTTGTAGATGGAGTGTAAGACACCTGCACACACACTTATTACAGCACAAACATACACACACATTGAGCGTGCTGTGGCAAGCTAAACATCTAATGATCCTCAATGGTCCCACTGGGATCTTATGGAGGTCAAAGAATGCCGGCGAATCCTGTGAGACTCTTTATGCGCCTCTGAACTGACCAGTCAGCTTGCACGTCTTATTGGCGGTCAGACGGCTTATTATCTATGCGTCAGACTCATGTTTTGTAAGAGGGGTCTTGCGGTCATTAAGTAGACGGGAATGGAGCTCATAAATTAGCATTGATCTTTTAGTTCATTGTGGACTGTACATACTTTAAAAGTGATTTTGTGTGTGAGTGTGAGTGTGAGTGTGAGTGTGAGTGTGAGTGTGAGTGTGTGTGAGTGTGTGTGTGTGTGTGTGTGTGTGTGTGTGTGTGGCTCCTAAACTTTGACAATTACTTAGCTGATGTTTTTGCCACTGTTATTGATACAGATAGTTTAGCAAAACAGGAAATGATGGGGTGAAGAGGGGCAGATGACATAGCTGGATTTTTCCGTATGTCTATGCAAGTGAGAAAGATGTGATTAAGCCCCAGTAATTTGATAAAGCCTGTATCAAGTAGCTGCAAGAGGAAATCGATTGCCTGAAATTGTTCAACATAGTTATATACACACACATTTAAATTTAGTTTGCCTATTTTTCTCAAAGTCTTGTTTTGCATATATTATTATAAAAAAGCATTATTTGTTATCAAATAAATGTATAAATGATTTATTATAAATTACATTTGTTACAGTTTATATTAAAACTATATTCTCATATAATTAATAACTATAAATATGTTTTAATTAATTTCTTAATACACAAATTTAAATAGAAACTTTACATATTTTCAAAGCCTTGTTATTTAAAATAAATATATACATTATATAATTTATAAATAAATGTTTAAGTTATTTATTATAAATTATATTCATCATAGTTTAAATAAAAGTGTTTGATTTAATAATAGTATAATTTATAATTATAAATAATATTTTAAATTATTTAATTAATTTATACACAAATTTAAATGTTTGTGTTTAATTTAAATAAAAACATTTTTAAAACTTATTCAATTTTCTCAAAGCCCTGTCTTGCAAATATTATTCAAAATAAATATCTTATTTATAATAAAATAAATGTATACATTTACTATAAATAAATTTCATTATAGTTTATATTAATTTATTTTGTATAATTTTATAATATTTATAATATTTTATAATTTTATAATTGTACTACTATTTTTCTCAAAGCATAGTTTTGCATATATTTTATAAAATAAATTAATATAATAATAAAATAATATTTATTATAAATGATATTTAATATGGTTTATACATTTTTATAATAATATTTCTTTAAAAATGTATTCACATCTATATCTATATCTATATCTATATATATATATATATATATATATATATATATATATATATATATATATATATATATATATATATATATATATATATGTATATCTATCTATCTATATATATATATATATATATATATATATATATATATATATATATATATATATATATATATGTATATCTATCTATCTATCTATATATATATATATATATATATATATATATATATATATATATATATATATATAATCACAATCATCTGCACAGCTGACACATTAGAAGTGGCATAAAAGTAAACTGGAATCACCCGTATGAACACCACAGCTGAATTTGTGCCACACAACAAATCAGAAAAAATATAAGGCAAATCAAATAGTTTATTAGTCATACAAGGCAGAGAGCAGTGCTGTTATACTAGTCAGTGTGTGTGTGTGTGTGTGTGTGTGTGTGTGTGTGTGTGTGTGTGTGTGTGTGTGTGTGTGTGTGTGTGTGTGTGTGTGTGTGGAGATCCATCCCTGTCTTAGGGCTAAATGTAGCTGCTTTATATGCACTACAACAACTACAAGTGGGGGCGTGACTAGCAGCTTTTGTGTGTGTGTGTGTGTGTGTGTGTGTGTGTGTGTGTGTGTGTGTGTGTGTGTGTGTGTGTGTGTGTGTGTGTGTCAGCGCCAGTCGGCCTAAAGGAATGTGTGTGTGATGCTTTCCAGTTGACTTCAGAATAGAGATCATGAGATCAGAACAAAAGCATCCGCCATTTCACATGCGAGGAAAGCCGTTTTGCTTATGAAGAGTGGTTAATTCCTCTTTTAACATACACTTTGCCATAAACAGTTTACAAGATGCGCCCTTGTAGGCCAGCGATACGTGTGTGTGTGTGTCCATCAAGTCTCATTTTGCATTGTTTGTGTGGAATTGTTTGGGCAGACGATCCTCTCGGTATATCTACTGATCTTTGTTGCTGTGGAAGCGGATCTGGTAACTCCTTATTGGACCACAGAACAGCTTACGGACGAAAGGCCGAAGTATCCCAGCATGCAGCTTTCCACCATCTGTCACAGGCCCTTTGTTTGGGTGTGGGTTGAGCTGCTGGTCTCTGGTTACTCATAACACGCAAAGACACACACACTCACACACATATTGCAGCTTTAAATCACGTTCCCGTCCTTTGAATTTCCACTATCTGATGCTGTGTAGCACAAGAGTGATGTTTGTTACCGTGGAAAGGCGCATTGACGTGATCAATGGCTTCTGTCTCCTTGCGTTAGGATAAACTGGACGTTTTGGCTCATGATCGGAGTTGTAGAATTTTCCATTTTGCTCGAACGGACACGGCTGCACAGAACCGTGGAGAAACTTGCAGCTTTTAGAGCTCGGAAATCGATTTTATCAGTTCGACCCTGCCGTCCTGCTTTTCTTAAAGACCTCTAGATTATTCATCCATGTTGCAGGACACACACACACACACAAAAATCTAATACCCTCTCACTCACAACTGAAGCGGCTGAAGAAAGAAAGGTGAATCCCACACCTCTTTGTACAGGCCACCGCCCACATATCATTTCTCCTCTCCATCCGCCCTCCCCTCCTTGATTTAGAGACTGGTGTTTTTAACACGACGCCATACTCTTTCTCTCTCTCTCTCTCTGCATCCTGGGACGCTGACGGTGGTGTGACTGCCAGTGTCACCAAGCAACCGTGTCTTGCAACAGGCGAAGCCATCTCACGCTTCAGGAAAGCTGCTCCAGCCAATGGCGACACAGCACTGCGGCCAATCAATGAGTCAGAAGGGCCGAGGAGATGGATGTATTTAGACACTCGTTAACCAGAATCTCACACCCTTGTGCAATAGCATGCGTTCTGCATCCTGTGTACTTACCAGTTGTAGGAATGAGCATTAATGCCACTGCAGCTGGGAATTAACAGCGATATAAGGTCAAAGGTCAATGTTCCCCTGCCGCAGGTCACCAGGAAGGTGACAGGCCTGTGCTGAGCGTGCTCTGGTTGAAGAAAATAGAGTCTTTGTGTCGGTGTGGTTGCTGGCGCGCTCTGATTAGCACTGATCCATGCTGACGACTCTGTTGGCAGATTAGCGTGGCTAGCATTGGCCATCTGTTACCACAGGCCAGAACAAGTGAGAAGTGTGGGTCACGTACACACACAGACAGATATGCAGCATTATAAATAAACACACACTCTATGCCCTGTCTGTCTCTCACTGATTCTACACACACACACACACACACACACAAACGTACACAATTACTCACAAACTCTCCCAAACACAGCAACCTCAGCAGTATATTTCACTGCCTCAGGAGTGTATGATTGATTTTCAGGTTAAATTAAATAACACACAGCTTTATGTAGTGTCTCTCTCTGGAAGCACGTTCGTGGGAATCGAGTTCACGTTTCTCCCAGCTGGCTGGAGAGCTGGAGGTGTCTTCCATATTGCTCGGACTAAACGTATCCCGCAAAGCGCCCAGATCACGATTAGCATATGATTCACTCATTCGCAGAATCCGGGACCTGCTGTTTTTTCCCGACAATCTCATTGGCCGCGTGCACCAAGTCAAATTAATTACGCAGCTCACGGAGATTACGATGCCTGCCTTCCAGTGCCACAGTGGAAGATGGCTAATTAGCTATAAAATCAGACTAATTCTGATGCTAAAGCTGTTTTAATTTTTGATAATTAAGTCAGGATTGGATCCTTAAATACCCTGGCATACCATTATTGCAGTAATCATGGTTGTTGTTATGAATTATTTTGAGGCCCTCGTCTGTTACCATTGATGTTTAAGGTAATCAGGCTAAGTGAGTAGCTGGAGAGAGGTAGATGATAACCTATATACACTACTATACACTTACTATATATACAAATTAATTATTTTTTCAATAAGGATGTATTAAATGTATCAAAGTGACAGTAAGGACATTTATGATGCTACAAAAGATTTTTATTTCCTGTAAATGCTGTTCTATTCAAATGTTCTATCCATCAAAGAATTCTAACGGTTTTTTTTATCATGTTTCCAAAAAATATTAAGCAGCACAACTTTTCAAGTTCTCAAGTTTCTTTAGCACCAAATCAGCATATTCGAATAATTTTTTTCTGATAGTAAATGTATTTATTCTTTATTTAATTAATTCATTTACATACACACACCATTTACCATACTATTTTTTTCTTCCAAAAATAAATAAATAAATAAATAAAATTAGAATGATTTCTGAAGGATCATGTGACAGGAGTAATGGCTGCTGGTTCAGCAAAATTAAATTTTATAACATAAAAAAATTTGAAAACTAGTCATTTTAGTCATTCACTAGTAAAATTAGTCATTTTAAATTGTAACAATATTACTGTTTTCACTGTATTTTGATCAAATAAATGCAGCCTTGGTAAGCACGAGACAGTTTTTTAACGGCAGTGTACATAATTTATACATTTTATATTATATTTTGTTACATTAAATTGAATGATATAATATAATTTATTTTTAATGTATAATTCAATCTTTAATTATATTTTATTTCTCATGTGTGACATGGTTGTGCATTTTAGAAAAGGTTTTCTTCAGTCTTTATACAATTTGCCGTATGAGTGTATGAAGTGAGTTGCAGTTTTTTCACATTTTTATTACTGTGTCTGTATTAACATATTACTGTATTACCTGACTTATCTGACTGTGTGCTGTTTTGTGATTTATATCACAGCAGTTTCAACACAAAATTGTTTTCCAGTGAGAAGTGTTTGGGTGGTTATTTGGGATAAACACTCTTAGAAGAAAAGGTTCACTGAGACTTTTTTTAATAAAGGCCGGGACACATCAAGCCTGCGGGCAGCCGACAGGCAAAGTCGGATCGTTTTTGAGCATCGGTAGTTTTTTTTAGTGTGTTCCTCACCATTGGCTTTAGTCGGATGGCGTTGTTTGTTTTTTGGGATGATTCAACTTGGTGTCAGGCCATCGGTGAGAAAGAGAACTCTGATTGGCTGTTCAGCTTAGTGAATGAGTCAGCGAATAGAGAAAATAGCAAAACAGCGAGCAAAGAAGTCAAGACAGTATAAGGCTTTTATTATTTGTTGTTATCTTACGTGAGCATTTGGATTGCACAAATATTTTCATAATAATATAAGCCAACTGGAATGAAAAAAGTGAACAGCATGATTGATATTCAAAAAAAGTGCTGCTTTGTTTGTATATCTGCAGTCCTAGTTTCAGTTTCCCTTTTTAAATGATGAAAAATGGCTATTGATACCTGCTTATATAGATACTTACACACAGGCACAGAATGCATGTGCTAATTGACAGTCGCCTTTAGTCCTTTTTGTGTGTTCAACCGCAGCTTTTGTCTGAGACACAGCTGACGAGAGGCGACAACACAGCCGGCTTTCGTCGCTGCAAGATCTTTTTGATGTTGATTCTGTGTGTCCCGCTTAAGAGTGTAGAATTTCAAGCTAGCATTCATTTAGAGTAATATGCCATGAACTTGAGTTGGCAGGGTCATGACCTGATGACCTTTAACATTTCGAGGCAGGGTATGAGTTAGAGGAAAATAGTTAGAAAGCAGAGATGGAAGGATCCAAAAGATGAGAGAGTGAAGGACAGGTGGAGGGAAAGAAAGGGAGGATAACAACCGCAGTGGCAGATTGTGGCCTTTGCCACTGTTTACGCCAATATGCAGACACTTTCATTGTGTGTGTGTGTGTGTGTGTTGGTTTCGGCATTGCTCTTGGGCAAGGGCTGTTAGTTGATATTCTGTGGACGTTTCCATCTCTGAGATCTAATCGGTGTGTGTATGCATGTGTGTTTGTGTGTAGCAGAGACATAGAAGAAGGGGAGCTGCTCAGGGAACAGGCCACAAGTGTTTATATATAATGACAGAATAACAAAGCCATGTGTGCTACACCGTGGCGCTCTCTGCCGCTTTCCACGGCAAAATCTCCTTGTGAGATTAGCATCTGTGCGGACACACGGACAAACTCAAGATTTCCAAACGTATAAGCAGTTCACTCGTCTTCGGCAGTCAGGATTCTTTCGGTAAAAATCGACATACTGAAATCACACGCTAACAGCTGTTAATCGTATTTTCATGGCTTTAAAGTATGTGCGGATATGGTATGTTTTGAGCAGGGGAAAAAGAAATTCGAGAGCGCTTGTGGGGTTTTCGTGTGTATATGCTGGTTGCGTGCGACTGTCTTTAATATGCGTCTCTCTAAACTGTGAAATCTCCACAGAAACAGTTAAAGGCATAATTTGCCTGTTAAGCACATCAAGTGTGAGAACGCTTGTTTTACGCTGTGTAAAAATGACTGTGAATAGTCTTGTAAATCAGCGCACTGCTCACTTCGTGTGTGCTTGTGTGAATGTGTATGAGCCTGTGTCAGTCTCTTTTCTATCCTATTGAAGAGGGCCTCGACAGTGAATGAATGGTTAACGTGACAGGCCGAGCAAACCCTCTGCCCAAACAGGGCGTTAATGTGTGGTCCTGTAGAAATATGCTCACAGGGTTGGTTCGTCTTGCAAGCAGACATGTGTGTGTGTATGTGAAGGAGACTGACTGGTGTTAAAAAGAAATATTGTTCATGGCAAGTGAGATGTGAAAGGAAGAATGGCAGGCCGTGTGTGCGTGCGAGAGCTCGCTCTAATTATCGATTGGATTGTGCTTGACAGATATGGAGTCTGCAGAACGGCTGGCCTCGCCTTCCGCCACCCCGGCCTCCGTCCACGCCGCCACCTCTTCGACGTCATCCTCCTCTTCCTCATCCACAGCAGCCTCCAATTCCAAGAGCAGCCTGAACCACGGAGTCACGGCCTCGCTCGGCACATGCGGTAAGAACTTGCGCACACACATGCTCTTTCATGCCCTGACGCAAGGGTTGCTTATTGTTACAGTATAAAAAAAAAAGTCACACAGTGCTCAGTCAAAACTCACGCACAATCACACTCCAGCACATTTCCACACACACACACCGCTGAGTGTCGCACACGCACGCTTTGAGCATGTCTCCCAGTTTAGTTTGGCGACAGATCGGAGACTGATGTCATCGGGGACCTCTCTTCTTGTCTGATGAAGCATCATTTTTTTTCTCTCTGAGTGACATGTGATAAAGCGCAAATCTTCTCTGCTGATTGAGTCTTTGTCTGATAAGGCACAAGTGTTCACTTTCTCAGAGTCTGCTCTGTTAAAGGGGATAGTTCAGCCAAAAATGAAAGTTCTGTCATCATTTATTCTTCCTCAAGTCATTCCAAACTCTATTTCTTCTGAGGAACACAAAAGGAGATTGTGTCCAGACTCCTCTTTTATTGTAATTAGCACTGGGGCTGTCAATGGTCCAAAAAAGGACAAAAACACCCTAAAAGTAGTACATATGACATATTAAAGGCACAATATGTAAGAAATTTGGATTAAAGTATCCAAAAAACACTACAACAGTGTTATATATTTTGCTGACTTACTTACATTATCCCAAATGTTTCCAAGAATGTTTAAATCCAAAGAAATAAGCGATTTTAACCTGGACATGGATCGTGTCCTTGCATTGCCTACACTGTAAAAAAAATCAGGCCTCTCCAATTGAACATTTTCTATGAATTGATACAATTGAATTCACAGAAATTCAATTTGGCCAACTAAAAAAAATGCGATTTTCAATTGGAGACCTGAATTGGAAACTGACAGTGTATCAATGACATCATACATCGTTACCCACATTATTTTGTAGAAACCGTGGAAACACCAAAGATGCATTCATATATTATGTGTTTTATTAGACAGGTGAGCAACTGTTTGGATGAATTCACCGACAGAAAACAAATCTTTGTGATTATAGTTCAGCACAGTTAGTCTTATTGTTTAAATCTTGTTTTCTTGATTTACCGCGAGTACCATGTTTTACCATGCCTAATATCGATCTAGCGCACTGCAGTGTGCAACAAGTGTCTCATAGTAGCTGCCGAGCGAATGCACAGAGAAGCATTATAACATAACCTTTAACACACTCAAATAATGTATCTACTATGATTAAACAACGCTGCGTATGCATGACTGGGAAAAGAGGAACCAGTCGAATGCGGCTTAATAAAAGCTCAGCGAAATCCAGGCATCATCGAGCTATGCCTTTGTTTTGAATATGCAACCGGTGAAAAATTACATATTGTTGCTTTAAAGGGTTAGCTTGATGCATAAAAACATTGGTTCTTGTGCGTCAAGCAAGTACGGTTGATCTTCCATTTATATGCTTTATGTATGTGTGTTGATCAATGTTAATGTATGAATAAAATCCTAAATTAAACCTGTTTATCATATCTTCTTAATCATGTCTTTTCAGAAGATTTGGATTAAACTGCTCGATTTATATTTATATATATTTTGTACTTCTTGACACTTGAAATTTATGATTGCATTGTCTTTCAAGGGATGGACAAAAATGAGAGAGATGAGAGAATTATTATAAATATCTTTCAAAGATGAATGGAAGTGTTATGGGTTTTGAACAGCATGAGTGTGAGTAAATGTAAAATATCCTCCCCTCCACCAAAGCTCGTGAATCTTAATCAGTTCAAAAATAGTGCTTCTATTTGTGATGGGACCACATTTGACATCGGTGGTTGGATTTGTGAGAACCAATGTCATTGGCACTGTTTGTTGTCGAACATGTCTTAAGCACCATATTTAAATTTGACACGATCATGAATGAGATTTAAGAGCTAAAGCGGTGGGGAAGATTTTTATGCAGAAGATAATGACTTAAAAAAATGTTTTGTCTGTTTCTCGCAGACAAAACCTTTTGTGTTCCACAGCAAGAAAGGCATACAGGTTTTGAAGTATAAATGATGACAGAATTTATATTTTTGTATGAACTATACCTTGAAGAGGTAGCAGTAGCATCACTACAAAAAGTGAAGCTATTAGTTTTCTGCAATATTTCTGCATAAAGTGTCGCTAGTTTTTAAATAATTCGTTTTTAAAGCTATTTTAGCAAGACATTGCAGCATTACATTTTTCCTGACAGCATTTAAGCAATTAATTTACATATCTGGTTTCTGTTGGACAGTTGCTTAAACTGCTTAGACTAGTCGTACAAGTTAGTCATCTCATTTTTTCTTTAAGAATGGTCATAACTTTAAGTAAGATAGGTAGATTGGTCTAATTTGAATCTGAAGACTGATTACCCACTGGATAACTGCTAGTTGGTCAAACTACTTCTTAAGTCTCGTTCTTAACATAGTTGCTATGTTTTGCAATTGGCCATTGGTGGCTGTTTATAATCAGAACTGGCAATGGCTGATTTTTGAATGAAGGCATTTTTTTCAATGAATTGGTTGAACAGCTTAAAATCAATTCACAGTTCAGTCTGCATTGTTTGCAGCTCACTCACACACTGAATTGTAAAGGGTTTCTTACTCAGTCAAACAGTAATGGGATACTTTAAAACAGAAAACAACAAGAGTGCTGGATGTGAAATTAAATCCCAG
Source organism: Gobiocypris rarus (assembly GCA_023029165.1). NCBI lineage: Eukaryota > Metazoa > Chordata > Actinopteri > Cypriniformes > Gobionidae > Gobiocypris > Gobiocypris rarus. The sequence goes on from CM040921.1 coordinate 10,885,301, forward strand.
AATCAAAAACCATTTTATTTTGGTTGTTTTTTGGAGCTTGACTACCCCTGCCCCCCATTATAAAACAGAGCGGAATAACTCCATATGTGTTTCCCTGAAGAAAGAATACATAAAAAATACAGGATTTAAATAATTTATTAATCATTTTTCTAACTGTCATAGTCTTTCCATCTGATAAAGCATTTCCTCTCCCTCCCTCTTGTTTTTTGTTCTTTCTGTGGTGCAGTCAGGGCTGAAGAAAGCCACCGACTTGCTCCTGTCGTAATTACCGACTTATTGTTCGGCATGTGAAAATACCGTCCAGGATTTAGCACTCACAGTTTTGGCTGCAAATTGAAAAGCTGCTGCATTAATGAATCTCAACCAATTAACTAGACCTTTGTTAATACTGCTGTCATCTCACTCTCCACCCCCCTTCACATAAACACACACGCACACGTGAACGCACAGACACAATAACACAGCTTTCCCTCCATCCTTCCTGACACCCTTAAATATCCTCATCTCCTCTATAAACTGTGAAGTTTGTAAGGCTCCATTGACTCTTTCCTGTTTGTAAATCGCTCTGTCTGCTCTGGTTTCGTTTTTGGCCCCGTGTCGCTTTCTGACGCGACTCTCATTAACAGTTGATATTCTACACGGCTTTCCACTCCTCCACCTCTACACCAGCCCGACAAGAGGAGTTACGGTGAAGGGAGACCTTTTGTTTTTGCTGAGAGACTGCTATTTTTCCCCTCAGAGTTTTGGATTTTTGAATATGTAATTCCAGCTCTGGCTCGTCTCTCTTGAAATTCAAGTGCCCAGCAAAATTCAGGTTCAAGTACTCACCAACTCTCTTTGGTATTCTGTTTTTACAGAAATAAAGCTCCAGGTTTAGTCGGAGCCATGGATTAGTGGTTACTGCTGATGAACTTGACCTGAATCCATTCCACTTTCCACAATAGTTAGCTTCGGTTCACTAATTTAATAAAGAAAAGTTGCATTCAAATTGGAAGGGGTCACATTGCAAGACTTGACTAGTCATCTAGCAACTGACTATTCCCAGGGATGCTGACTATAACTTGTTGTGTCTTTTAAATGTGAAGCACTGCTCCTACAGCCAAACATGGATGTCAAATGTCTTTGCTGCTGTTTTTAAACATCTTGCATCTCTAGCACTTCATTAAGTCAGCATGTCTAGACACATCATTTTCTTTTTCATTCTGTTTCAACTGTGAATCTGAAATCAGCCTAATTATTCAGGGCATACTAAAGACCAGTTAGCCAGCTAGTTGTTCAGTAACCCACTGAATAGTCAGCTTTGCAAATATGAAGTGTTCAATTCCAAGAGTGCTGATTTTTCATAAAATAGGACTGGGACAGTTTGCATCACTCCACTTGTCTGCGATTGCTACATAGAATTCCAGTGCTTGATCCAGCTTTGTCCTCTATTGGGACTATTTTTGTTGACTGTGCAAAAATAAAATAGCTGGCCACATTGTGTCTGAAATGCCAAGTACTTAATATAAACTTATAGTTGTATAAAAGCATATATAAGACAATGCAAGGGGGCTGTTTTACTGAAAATCACCATGGCTAAGATTACCTGTGATACAGTAACATTCCTCATATTATATTGCTTAATTTCCTCATGTGATATTGCTTGAATTTGCTTAAAGAGAAAAAATCCCAAAACAAAGACTGATCCATTATAAAGTGATTTTACCTGGGTTAAACTGACAAGAGGACCTCTGTAATTCAGTCCTAGTTGAGCTGATTAACGTTCAGAATGAGACTTTCCCTCGACAGGTTCTCACTGCGCTATCATTACCACTTTAAATGCAATTAACACTTTGTCCCACTAAATCACCGGCCCACAAGCGTGCCGGAGCGATAGATGATGTTCAGGTCGAGAACGAGGTGCGTCTGGGCTTAAACAGAGAATATTCTAACCTCTCTCAGAACAAACGGCGGCCACATGTTCACACTTTTTCTCGCCGTCCCCCTCAGACACACAGACAATTAAGTCGGCTGTCAGATCTGTCTGTAGAAATGTGATTGATGCAAACGGAGGGCACATTAATCGGCTTCCGCCGCATCCCACATAAGAGAGCGTACGAGGAGACAGGTGGGGGAGGACAGTGCCGCTTTTCAAGATGGCTCGGTTTGTCAGAAGATGGAGAACATGGGAAGGTGTGTTGGTGGGGACAAGCAAAGAAAGAGAGAGACGGTGAGAGAGAACGAAGGAGAAAGATAAAATAAGAAGGATATCAGGTAATCCGGTAATTCTGCTCTGCTCCTCTCAGAGGCTGATTTAATTATTGCCGGCTGAAAGCGCATTAATATGAAACTGGCGTTTCTGCCACTGTGTGTGTGTGTGTGTGTGTGTGTGTGTGTGTGTGTGTGTGTGTGTGTGTGTGTGTGTGTGTGTGTGTGTGTGTGTGTGTGTGTATGTGTGCCAGCGGGAGCGGATGATGGTCTTTGGGGGAATATTTCCTCTCATTTATCTTCACATCCGCCTCTCTCCTTCTCGAGCTGCTTCTTTTCGTCCTTTTTTTCTCTCTTTCATTGCCACTGTCAATATCAGGACAAACCCCAAAACATATAGGCTGCTGTACTGGATTTGTGTATGTGAGAATTAAAAAGGACAGGCCTTAAGCTCAGGAACAGAAAGCTGTCTGTCTTCTTTCTTCTTTTTTTCCATTCTAGAGCCTAATTAAAAGAGGGCATATGCAAAACAGGATTTTCTTGCTCTTTTGAAATGAGTTAACTGGCTGCGTGCAAAAACAAACATACGACGTGACCAGTGTAGTCCGATTCACTAACAAACAGCTCTTTGAGGCAGTTCTTTAAACAAAAGAAAAACAAAAAGAATCACAGACTCACAAGTTGCTGTAATAAATGCCATTTTAATAAGTAAAACATTCAAATGTGTCACAAACACAGTGGTACACAGTCAGATTTCTGTAGGACATGCTGAATCACAAGCAAGAGCATGTGATAAACTATACTCATACGCAAGAAATCTTTATAAAGAGTTTCACTGGCGATGATACATTCACAAGTTTGGATTAATTGGATTCTGGGTAGATTTTCCACATCATCCAGCATTAAAACATCCTGCTACTGTTTCACTGAATAAGAAACTGCTCACAGTTCAGTGGGTGAGTCTGAATGATTCAAGCGGTATCGCAAATTGATTGTAACACGTTCCAGGCCGTTATTCACAAAACTAGCATCACTAGTTCTAATTCTAAATAGCTGAACAAATAAATAAATTGTCAGGGTCAGTGTGTTTACCCCACTACAAAACCAATAAAATGGCTTTGCTACTGAAAAGCAACATGTTTTAAAAACTAGCTACTAGCTGCCACCTCGCCAGGGCTTAATTTGTCCCTGAACAAGCTGGATCCGGAACCGGCACCTCCGAAATCCGATCCAGCACCTCATTGGGGGGGATACACCACTCAAAGATATTTATGACCTGTGTTCAGGAAAATTAAGTATAATAACGATAAAGTTGTTAATATTTTGCTATGTTAAATGTATATTAAGAAGTGGAAGAAATTCAGTTACAAAATGGTCCATGCCAGGTTTGGCGATGATTTACTGGATTTGACCACTATTCGCATTTCCAACGCATTAAAAGCAATGGATAGATAATGTATAAACTTCAATGCCCACGTGCAAAATGACTGTGACCGTTTAAACTTCCGAATTCCCTACAAATGTCAAGGGCTATGTTGGTCTGACCTTTGGCTGGGCTTAATGCATTATGCGGGGGATGCATGATGTATTGGCCATCATATCGATATCGGCCATTATATGTTCATTTTTTATGTTATCGCTATCGGCCCGATAAGAAAAACTGGCCGATGTATTAAAGCTGATAAAATATATCCTTCAGCTGAGACACTTCAGATGTGCACGGTTCACAATGATGCTTTTGAATTTGAAATATGATTGGAATCACTTCAAGGAAATGGCAGTTAAATCTGTCATATAAGCTACATACAATTATAAGAACATTATAATTGTGTGCGTGGGATGTAGATATTAATGATGAGACTTTTGGTTTTGTAATCAGGCTCTCAAAATGATATAAAAAATTGGATTTGGATTTAGATTTATCGGCCAATATATCACTTATTGTCTTTCAAATATAAAGAATTATTGGTATCGGCCGAAATTTTCATATCGGTGCATCCCTACCTTATGCCATGGTGATTTACATGCACAAATGGTCACAGCACATCATCAGTATGCAAGTAAACACCTCAGCCTTTGAACACAAAACTCAAGATAATCTGCATCCAGCGCATTAAATTTCTATGTTAATTATGAGAGTATATTCGCATGTCAGCCACTTCCGTTCAGGATTTATTATCCGGATCTGGCACGTTAGTTTATTATTTCTTCAATTTATATCATATTGGTCAAATGGGTTATGACAAGACATGTGAGAGTAAATAATGGTCATGTAAAACTAAACCATGATTGTTTTCGTGGATGTTTCAAGTGAACAAACATTTTAAGTGGACTCTGGGGGAAAAATACTGCACAAAAAATTGCATACAGCAGACAGTTTCTTTAGTCTTTACACATAAACTACAGCACAGGAAAGTCAAGGCACTCTCCTCCTCTCCGTTCCTCCTGGAGTTATAGCTATCTGCAAAAGTCCTGCATTTCCCATCATCACTTTTCTCTGTGTGTGTGTGTGTGCAAGAAAGAGAGCTGGCGCGGTGCTGCGCTGGCGGAACGGTGCGCTCAAGCCTTTCTTCTCTGTGCTCCCTAATGGAAATTGAATTTGCATGAAATATGCGGCTTAGAAATTACATGTGACTCCTGAAGGAGACAATGGGCAGCATCAGCGCTGCCAGAGGAGATCGATCCCAGAAAGGATGCAATCTGGATGATGATGGCGACGACGATGATTAATACGAAGAGCTCTGTGTTTACATGTATGCCGAGAGCCCATACAATGTCAAACAAGAGATTGAAGTGATTTATCGGACTCGGAGAGGGTGTTGTGATATCTTATAGAATATTGTGGAAGATGCAGGAGCGCTTTGGGCGTCTTCTCTCCCACTTCTTCCTTGTTCTATCACGCGGAGACTTTCATTTGGTCTGATCATAGTTATTAATCAAATAGTGTCAGAAAGCCTGTGATTACATTAACATTAACAGCCATCAAACTGTCTCTCACACAGTTTTACACACACACGCACATACACACACACACACACACACACACATTTACTTACTGTCTAAATGAAGGCATACCATACTGTTGTTGTTTTTTTAAAGCTCATTATAAATACACTAGACTATCCCTACCTCTAATAGAAAACTTTTTGCAATGTTACATAAAAAAAGGTGTCCTCAAATGTCCCCAAAGGGAGGTTTTGTCATATTTAGCTAACATCTGGGAAAACGCAGTGAAACCCCTCCATGTCTCCTCTCATGCACATCTAAACGCACAATACTGAAAACCGTAAATGCAAAAGGGAAAATGCTCATGCTTTGCTGGGCATGCAAACATAAAGGTTTCAGGTCTGAGCAAACTGAAAGTTAGTTAGAATTGCCACCATGGGCGAATTGTTATAGTCATATCCAGAAATGTGGCTTCAGAGACTGATACAGCACTATGAGGCTTACTCTTCCCTTGGCACAGAGCCATACAGCTTTCTGAACTTCTCTTTGATATATACACACAAGCCCACACACCTTTACAAAACACTCAGAACACAAATAAGCGCTCACTGAACTCTGAATCACTCTAACATTCACTTTCTTTATTCCTAAAGTGTCGCAAGAGGCAAAAAGAGTGATATTCTACTACCTCAAAAGAAATAAAATCCAGTAACCATATTTTAATCAATTTATTTAGCCAAACTATTCTACATATACTATAATTATTTATTTATTTTACCTCAGTGTCAAAATCATAGTTTCTTGTTTTAAACATTAACCTTTCAAAATGTTGTGATTTATCTAATGTGTAATGGTGTCGTGTGTATGTGTGTGTGTTTGATGGGGCAGGTCCTCTGTTTGGACTGACGGGCAGTGACCAGCCCTTCAGTGTCAGCTCAATGACCTCTGTGCCCAGCGCGTACCCTCTCATGGCTCACCCAGCCTTTGGTTTGCTATCACCGGCAACGGCCCGCCCAGAGTTTGGAGGTCTAGGAGGACTGGGGGTCTCTGCTGCCTCGCAGCTCACCCACAATTAGGAGCCTTCTCAGGTATGTGTGCGTACAATGTTTGTGGCCATTTATTCTTGACCGAAGGCCTAATGACACTAAACCCTATGTAAGTAAATGGCTAAAAAAGTGTAATATTTGGAAACCAATATAAAGTAGGCTAATAGTATCATAATAGTATATAACAGTATAACCATAATAATAATAAATAAATAAATAAATCATGTTAATATTAATAATGTAACTAATTAATAACTATAATAATTAAGAATATTTTTTTACTATCTATAGTAGTAATAATAATGACATTAATAAAATAATATAATTATTATTATAATAAAATTAGCATTCTTATAAATAATAATAATAAAAATATAACAACAATAATAGTGATGATAATATAATAAATTATTATTATTTAAAAAAAGTTTTTATTATTACTTAAATTTTGTATTATAATAATCTAAATGATTAAATAATAATAATAAGTAGTAATACCTATAGGGTACAACGGGGTTAAAGGCACATCGGGGTACAATCTCTTTTGAACCACTAGAAAAATTCAACCCAGCTCTTTTCTTAACCACTTTTGGTGATGCACGTGGAAATTTGGCTTATCCTATGACGCAATCCCGGACAGCAATGCAAAGTTGATTCTGCACTAATTTGATCTAATATTTGTGTTGTTTTTTTATTATTATTATTTATATAACAAACTAGAATCGATAAAATTAATGTGTATATTATTTGATTTTTAATTTTGATCATTATATTCCAATTATATTGGAAATAATTAATAAATTATTATTATTTAATATTTTATTTAAGCCCTGTTTTATTTAGATTATCTAACCTAATGTAATAAAGTAATTTACTCTCTTCTTTCTCAGAATGGTGGAGAGCAGCAGAAGCACATGGACGGAGCACTCCAGCTTTCTTCCAGCCTTTTTTGAGTCTGCCACCTATGTTCGCCCCACCCCTTCACAACCACGAGGCCAATCCGTACACATCCAAAACACCCAGCAAGAGCAGTCAGGCCTCCAAAGGTATTAATCTGTCTATATCTGCCTCCTGGAAATGTATGATATCCCTTGGAGGCAGACTTAATGTTAAACAAAACTAATGCAGCAGTAATGTAGCCTTCAGGCTGGTGTACTCAGTAATCATCGCCTTGAGCAGTCACCTGCAGTGTTGAATTCATCAGGCGTTTATCAGGAGATCTTCAGCAGTTTTGCCCTATACTTTTGTCCCCAAAAAATTGCTATAGGCTGTTTGACATAGTATATATATTTGATTTTTCTCTCTAACTTGTAGCAACAAATTGTATAGTTTAAAAGCATCTGACTGGTTCGTGTAAACTCTCTGGAGCACAGGTGTGAACGGAGCTGTGAATGGTCGTTCACTGTCTCCGTCTGCGGCTAAAGGAACTGTTTCGGCTTCTGCCTCCTCCTCCCCCGCGCTCCGGCCCCCTGAACACAGCCGGACACTCAACGCCAAAGCCCGCGACCGCAAGGCCAGTCACCATAGCAACAGCACAGGGGAGCTTCAGGAGAAACCCTTGCAGAAAACTAAAGAGAAGGTACGACATCTTTGCACGTGTGGTCCAAACACACAAAACTGCATAGACATGAACAATTATTTAATTGTTTGTTGAATTAAATAAAATAGTTTTACATGAATGAATCATTGATGTCTTGTGTCGACCAATGCAGAAAGCCCGTAAGAAGCAGGTAGAGGGGTCTGCCGTAAGCGAGAGTGAATCTGGATCATCGCTGGATACTGACAGTGACGGAGTGAGCAGCAGCGATATTGATGATCTTGGAGAGGAAGAAGATGATGATGACGAAGACGAAGATGAGCAGAGTAAAGACAGCGAAGAGTCAGACTCGGAAAAGGAGCGGCAGAAAAAAAAGAAAATGAAAGTAAGATGCTGCTTATTACTGCATCTTATTACTGTTTTCCAGGCTGGTAACCAAAAGGTTGCGGGTTTTGAATCCTAGCATTGCGCCATTGAGTAAAGCACTTAAACTCAGATTGCTCCAGTGCACTGGCAGTCACTTTGAATAAAAGTATCTGCTAAATGACATAACAGAGGTCGTTTACATATGTCTTAAAGGTAGAGGGACAAAAACAACCTGTTTAATGCTAAGAGTCAGTGGCTACGTTTACATGCAACCTAATAATCTGTTGTTCATAATCAGATTGACGGCTCAATCTGACTGAAGAGCCTTCATGTAAACACCTTAATCGATCCGATTGAGCTTGATCTGAATAAAATTTCGATCAGATTGGAAGGGGTGGTTTATTCCTTTTCTTATCCGATCGATAGGACATGTAAACATTTGATTGGCTTGAAAACCGAAACTGCGAATGACATAGAATTGGCATAATGACGTGGTATAATGACACATGGAATGAGCTGTTGTAGTTGTTGAATGAAGTGTCATGAATGACTGTCGTGTCATTCTAAAATTCTCCTACCACTCATCATCTGTTAAGTAGAGGACATCTTCCCACCAGTCCTTCATTCATACTCTCATCCTACGCGCACATCAACCCGATCACTTTATTTAACGTTCATGTAAGCACCACGTTCGGATTCATCAATCGGAATGAATTCCTTCAGATTAAAACAAAAGTTGTGCATGGAAACATAGCCAGTGAGAGTGGAAAATAGTGGTTTAGTGAAAATAGTGGTTACTGGTTTTGGTGAGAAAACTTTAATCAACAAGTGGACTTCTCCCTGTCTTGTTTGCCCAGATTGTGACGTCAAACTCTGGGCTCAGTAAGAAGGAAAAGACCAGGCTGCAGGAGGCCCGGGACTTCCATGTAGGCCTGCCGGGCAGTGCACCTTTAGAGCCCTCGCCTCCAGTGCACCTGCACCGCTCTCCACCTCCGCCAGCCCTGTCTCAGTCCCCTCTGCTGTCACTATCGGGCAGCAGAGCCAGGGAAAGACCCCTACACACCAGCGTCATCCAGTCCACTGGCCTTGCTGCTGCCGCTAAACCGTTAGCGCTTATCGCACAGTCACGTAGAGACGGTTCTCCAAAACATTCTCCACAGCATCTTAACTCCTCTCCAAACCCCCCCTCAGCCTCTACCAAGCCCCTCACGTCCTCACCTCAGCCCCTCCCACTCTCGTTATGCTCCTCCCCCAAACCACTATCAGTCCCCTCCCCTCCAAAACCCCTCCCCCTGTCCTCTTCCCCCAAACCACCTCCTCTCACTCCTTCCCTCAAGGCACAATCTCAAGCTTCCTCCCACAAGTCCCAATCTGCAGCACTGGATGCTCTGACCAGCAGGAAGATTCTGGAAAGTTCTCTGGCACAAGTCACTGCTGACTACAGGCTGAAACAGGTGAGTGGACAGTCTGCCACGCTCTGCCAAAAGAAATGTGAGAATGTTCATCCTTCAAGTTCATACATTAATCTCACTTTTCCCCTCAAGGCCGTTGTCCACATTTTCATTTTCCAGAAAAGCAAACCAGCTAAAGCAAATTCTCCACAGTTTCTGTCCGTATCTTTTAAGCCAATTTAGGATTATCGCTTTTAGGGTGGTGTTGGTATTCAGGACGTGTCTCTCCTTATTGACCAGCCTATTTGAAAAGGTCAAAGTAACGGAGAGGGAGAATGTGAGAATGTGTATGTGTGTGTGTGTGTGTGTGTGTGTGTGTTTGTGAATGTGCTGAAGACAGAAATGCAGAGAGAAGGACAGAAAGGACAGCTCCATTCTCTTATCAGTAGGACTGGCTTCCCTACTGCGTGGCTTTAGTTGGTAAATGAAAGTGACAATGTGCATCGCTTTATTAGAATTACTGAAGCAAAACCAACAGGCAATTAACTCCATGACTTCTTAAGGGGCCAGATTTCAGCAAATGAGTATAATAAATGTGCCTTTTCCTCACCTCTCCCTTTGTTGCCTTGAAATTACTGTTGAAGAGGTTAATATAGTTTTTTCTTCTTCTTGTAATTAACCAGAGTGATTTTATTATTATGTTACGGTGAGGAACAGTTTCATAATATTTAGATTTTATTAGTGGTGCTTATTAAGGCAAGGAACAGTGTTACTTTTGTTTATACTTGGGGTTGCAGTGTTTGTGCTGTATGAATGATTCCTGAAAAAATATGGCTTGTTAAGGTGCTATTACTTTTAAATAAAGGTAAATAAAATTACCCATATCTAGGGCATGAAATGGAAAATCACAAAAGCCATTTTCTAAATGCATGTTTTTTAATTTATTGTGAATGGTTCATTCCATGCATATGTTGAATTTTTTAGTTTTTTATTTTATTACCTCGAAATTTTCAAACCAAAACACGATATTCCAGTGAAACCCCATAAACCCTGCCCCTTTCTTACAATTTATTACGAGCTCACATTCATATCTGCCTTCATCCAATCAAAAACCAATGGATAGAACCAAGTTTCACTCAGATGTACACTATATTTTTAAAAGTTTTCGGACGCCTGCCTTTACATGCACATGAACTGTAATGACATCCCATTCTTAATCCGTAGGGTTTAATATGGAGTTGGCCCACCCTTGGCAGCTATAACAGCTTCAACTCTTCTGGAAAGGCTTTCCACAAGATTTAGGAGTGTGTTTATGGGAATTTTTGACCATTCTTCTAAAAGCACGTTTGTGAGGTCAGGCACTGATGTTGGACGAGGAGACCTGGCTCGCAGTCTCCACTCTAATTCATCCCAAAGGTGTTATATCGGGTTGAGGTCAGGACTCTGTTCAGGCCAGTCAAGTTCCTTCACACCAAACTCATCCATGTTTTTATGGACCTTGCTTGGACCCCTTAGTTCCTTTCACTGGAACTAAGGGGCCAAGGCCAACCCCTGAAAAACGTCCCCACACCATAATCCCCCCTCCACCAAACTTTACACTTGGCACAATGCAGTCAGGCAAGTACCGTTCTCCTGGCAATCGCCAAACCCAGACTTGTCCATCAGATTGCCAGACAGAGAAGCGTGGTGCATCACTCCAGAGAACTCTACTGTTCTAGAGTCCAGTGGCGGAGTGCTTTACTCCACTGCATCCGATGCTTTGCATTGCACTTGGTGATGTAAGGCTTGGTTGCAGCTGCTCAGCCATGGAAACCCATTCCATGAAGCTCTCTACGCACTGTTCTTGAGCTAATCTGAAGGCCACACGAAGTTTGGAGGTCTGTAGCTATTGACTTCTGCGCACTGTATGCCTCAGCATGCACTCACCCAGCTTTGTGATTTTACGTGGAGTTGCTGTTGTTCCCAATTGCTTCCACTTTGTTATAATACCACTAACAGTTGACCGTGGAATGTTTAGTAGTGGGAAAATTTCACAGATAGACTTATTGCACAGATGGCAACCTATCACGGAACCACGCTTTAATTCAGTGAGCTCCTGAGAGCAACCCATTCTTTCACAGATGTTTGTAGAACCTGCAAACCTAGTCTGCATGCCTATAGGTGCTTGATTTTATACACCTGTGGCCATGGAAGTGATTGGAACACCTGGGGTGTCCCAATACTTTTGACAATACAGGTCCTTCTAAAAAATTATCATATTGTGATAAAAGTTCATTATTTTCCATAATGTAATGATAAAATTTAAACTTTCATATATTTTAGATTTATTGCACACCAACTGAAATATTTATACTGATGATTTTGGCATACAGCTCATGAAATCTCAAAAAATTAGCATATCATGAAAAGGTTCTCTAAACGAGCTATTAACCTAATCATCTGAATCAACTAATTAACTCTAAACACCTGCAAAAGATTCCTGAGGCTTTTAAAAACTCCCAGCCTGGTTCATTACTCAAAACCGCAATCATGGGTAAGACTGCCGACCTGACTGCTGTCCAGAAGGCCATCATTGACACCCTCAAGCGAGAGGGTAAGACACAGACATTAATTTCTGAACGAATAGGCTGTTCCCAGAGTGCTGTATCAAGGCACCTCAGTGGGAAGTCTGTGGGAAGGAAAAAGTGTGGCAAAAAACGCTGCACAACAAGAAGAGGTGACCGGACCCTGAGGAAGATTGTGGAGAAGGACCGATTCCAGACCTTGGGGGACCTGCGGAAGCAGTGGACTGAGTCTGGAGTAGAAACATCCAGAGCCACCGTGCACAGGCGTGTGCAGGAAATGGGCTACAGGTGCCGCATTCCCCAGGTCAAGCCACTTTTGAACCAGAAACAGCGGCAGAAGCGCCTGACCTGGGCAACAGAGAAGCAGCACTGGACTGTCACTCAAATTTTGCATGTCATTTGGAAATCAAGGTGCCAGAGTCTGGAGGAAGACTGGGGAGAAGGAAATGCCAAAATGCCTGAAGTCCAGTGTCAAGTACCCACAGTCAGTGATGGTCTGGGGTGCCATGTCAGCTGCTGGTGTTGGTCCACTGTGTTTTATCAAGGGCAGGGTCAATGCAGCTAGCTATCAGGAGATTTTGGAGCACTTCATGCTTCCATCTGCTGAAAAGCTTTATGGAGATAAAATATCGAGCACGACCTGGCACCTGCTCACAGTGCCAAAACCACTGGTAAATGGTTTACTGACCATGGTATTACTGTGCTCAATTGGCCTGCCAACTCTCCTGACCTGAACCCCATAGAGAATCTGTGGGATATTGTGAAGAGAAAGTTGAGAGACGCAAGACCCAACACTCTGGATGAGCTTAAGGCCGCTATCGAAGCATCCTGGGCCTCCATAACACCTCAGCAGTGCCACAGGCTGATTGCCTCCATGCCACGCCGCATTGAAGCAGTCATTTCTGCAAAAGGATTCCCGACCAAGTATTGAGTGCATAACTGAACATAATTATTTGAAGGTTGACTTTTTTGTATTAAAAACACTTTTCTTTTATTGGTCAGATGAAATATGCTAATTTTTTGAGATAGGAATTTTGGGTTTTCATGAGCTGTATGCCAAAATCATCAGTATTAAAACAATAAATGACCTGAAATATTTCAATTGGTGTGCAATGAATCTAAAATATATGAAAGTTTAATTTTTATCATTACATTATGGAAAATAATGAACTTTTATCACAATATGCAAATTTTTTGAGAAGGACCTGTATAGTGTATGTCGCAATATGGAAGAAAATATCTGTCGTAACTTTGTGACTTTAAGAAGTCAATTAATACGAGAGGTTTTCTTAAATTAAGAAGTTTATTGAAAGGCTCCAGGACTATATAGAAATTCATAGAAACACTCTTGCAAGTGCCGATTTTCTTATTATTTCAGAAAAAAACATGTTCATGAGTCAGGAAACTATAATGGTGCTATAAAGATTTCAAACCATTGAGCTCAGCGGTTGAAGGCAGGCAGGGTTTGAGCATTCCTTCTCCCTTAATGAATGTTGTGGAGCTGATAGAGTCATGGCCGTGCTGTTGTTCTCTGTTTCAGTGAGTCAGAGCAGCATTATGCTCACTCACACTCTTCCTCCACCAGCACTTAAGCCACATGACAACCAGCGCAATTACCACATCCCCACCTCTCCCTCTCTGCTGTTTTTCCCCTCTCTCACTCTCACTCTCTTTGTTTATCGGTCAATTTGTTATTTGTTCCTCCTCTCGTCTTTGCTCTCAGTATACATATCTCACTTTCTCTGAAGATGTGCTTTGTTCAAGGAAATTCAGTTTTGTTCCATTTTGTTTTGAAAACAGTATTTCCTCACAGCAGAACTTGCTGTAATAATCACAGTCTCATTATGGAACGTTGATTTATACATTTTATATATATATGACTTAAGGCCCTTTCAAGGCATACTATTCTCATGATTGGAATGATTAATGATGTGATATATATATATATATATATAACAGATAGCCTACTGTAAAATAAAATGTTACCTAAAATGTTTTGCACTTGAAACTTTGTTGTTGATATAGCTTTGAAACTTGTGTATAGGGACTGAATGTGATACAGACTTGCTTTTCTTGGTTTCTATCATCATTCTCTTTGTTTTTCCTTCTGCAGTCTTTCCTGTCCCAGGACCAGACATTTCCTCTGCAGTTAAAGAAACAGCAGGACCCATATAAGATAAACAAGAGGGCAGGGGTGCCCACATCCTCTTCCTCATCTACATCATCATCCTCCTCCTCTGTGCTCCCTCTTAAACTCAGCTCCGAAGCATCAGGTCGGACCAAGCCCCCTGCAGTGCAAAGTGTGTCCTCCTCCAGTCTGCCTTTCTCTCATGGCCTGCTGGCTCTGGGCCAGCCTAACGGAGTCATCCAGAGCACCCAAGATGTGCCGTTGGCACTTACCACCAAACCACGTTCAGACGTACCCGTCAACCTCAGCACGGGAGGCCGTAAGAGCCCTGCTTCTGCGTCTCCCACCCCTAACCGCACCCGTGAGCCACGGAAGAGCAAGACTCCCAAAGCATTAGAGGCCTGGAGGTCTATCCCAGAACCACCTGGTGCAGTCTCTGGTGGACCTGTTTCAACACAGCGGAGCCGAGCAGGAGCTGCCCAGCAGCAAAGACTCAGATGACTCTGCTGAAGATGAAGATGACGAGGATGATGATGTGGAGGATGAAGAGGATGATGATGAAGAGGATTCAGATGACAGTCTTTCAGGTGAGATTCCTAGAAGAGTGGTTTTGTGAGTTTATTAAAGAAACGGTTCTCCCAGGAATTAACATTCTTTCATTATTTACTCACTCCAAACCTATAGAGTATCAAGTATCGTAGTAAATAGTTCAATAGTAAAACAAGATTTTTGAAAGTTGTAAGCACAACAAAAATTACTGGAGTATGTTTTACAAGGAAATACCATTTCATTGTGTTACTTGCTGTGTCTTTTTCATTATTTGTGAAATTTGTAAATCCTACCAGTTTTTCAGTTCAATCACTGTCAAGTCAGGGAATTTAATTTTACTTTACTTTAATTTGCCTAAAATCCTGATCCAATGAAATATACCTTACATTAATTCATGCTGAATATAATTGCAATTTCACTGGGAAACGCATCAGATTGTGGAAGTTAAACTGTGAGTGCTATTATTTAAAGTTGCCTTTAATTTGGCTCATTGATGCAACCAGAGTGACACAAGACATTTAATAATGATCAATTCCATCAACACTGTCTCATGTCCTCTCCTCGCCTTCCATTTCTCAGAGTCGGACAGTAATTCCGATAGCGAGATGAACGGTTCAGAGGGTGGTAAAAAGAAGCGCAAGGATGGAGTCATGGAGATGGACACAGATGGAGAGAAGACTCCTCAGAAACTCAGCAAGGGGTTTTCCCATCTTAACTCCTCCACCAATCACAGCCTGTCTGACTGTCTGCCACTAAACCTCCAAGTCATTAAGCCCTCCAGTGTGGCCACGCCCACCATTGTGAGCAGCTCCGGTGCCTTGACCTATCACAGCTCTCCCTCCTCATCGTACTCTGTTGGCACCTCTCCAGGTAACCACAGGCAATGTCATTACTAAAACTAAACTAAAACTGGATATGCTTGACACCTTCCTTTGGAGCTCTGTCAGTATTAAAGGTGTGCACGGGGTTGAATATATGTTGTGTGTTTGCGCATTCCCTTTTGTTTGTGTATTTGTCTGTGTGTGGGGCTGTCACACTCAGATGACGGAGTGTCTATTTTTAGAAAGATAAATGGTGGCGTCTGGCATCACTCGGCTCCCTTTGCTCCCGTCTATTTGGGTGTGTGTGTCCTTGGACCTAGCCATTGTATCTGGCCTGTATTCCAGGGGAAAAAAACAAACGAAGCAGAATTAATTTTAAACTGTTTGCATTAATTGTGTTTTCCTCTTGTGTTTGGTTTATACAGGGTCAGGTTTAGGGTTAGGTAAATGTAGCTGGTAACAAGAGCTCTTTGTGTGGTGTCTGGGTTAACCCCGGTACCCGTGTTTGCCTTAACCTGTTAGCTGAAGCACATCAACCAACTCTGTTTGGCTGACTTAATCTGTTTTTCCTTCTGAAGCTAACAGAGACATTTGTTGAACAAAACACTCTCAAATCCAGCAAACATGGCACAGAAGTACATCTGCTTTTGGATGCCGTTCAGCATCCCTCACCGCGATGGAACGAAACGCTTTTTTCTAATGAAGCCGAATTGTGTCCTTTGAAAAGCGCGAGGAATCTGTAATAAGCTGAGAAGAGTGACTGTGATGATTTGTTTTTGGAGCATTATTTGAGCTGCAGAGAGATCCACTTAACGCCGTTATGTTTGCAGACTTTGCAGAGATTTGAGCGATATGATTTTGTTAGTTTCTTCCTGTGGTTTTTGTCAATGTCACTATTGCTATTACTCATATTTTGAACAACGCCCTACCCCTAAGCATTAAACTTGAGTGTGTAGCCTTGCATCATTTGTGCTTTGGACATGAATCATACCCCTAAATCGCTGATTTTTTCTAAAGAGGGGGGTGAGATTTTTTTAAAATGTTCAAAAGACGTTTTTCTGCACACTAAGACTACATTTATTTGATCAAAAATACAGTAAAAACTGTAATATTGTGAAATAATATTACAAATTTTAAAAAGATGTTTTGTATTAATATACTTTACAATATAATTTTTTTTCCTGTGATGGCAAAGCTGGATTTTCAGCATCATCTCTCCAGACTTCAGTGTCTCATGATCCTTCAGAAATCATTCTAATATGCTTAATATTTTAATGGAAACAGTAATATTTTTTTCAGGATTCTTTGATGAATTAGAAAGTTCAAAAGAACAGCATTTATTTGAAATAGAAATAGCATTATAAATGTCTTCACTGTCAGATTTACATTGATCTTAGTTTATTTAACTTTTTTTATTTATTTAAACTATCATTTTAACAGAGTACATTTTTTGTTTATTTGCCAAGATATGAAAATAATTCACCTTATCGCTATTGGTCAGAATTTTAATATTGATGAACCTCTAGTAAAAAAAATTCAGGATGCCTTAGCAACCGCACTGCAATCCCCTTGCCTTGTGGAAGCAGGTTTTATGCATGCAGGCACCATCAAAAGCAGAACAAATAAAAAAAGAGGTTTTATTTGATGTTGTTTGCTCATTATGTGAATTGTAATTTGTAAGAGATGATGAAACGGTTTGCTTAAAATGTGTGTGTGTGTGTGTGTGTGTCTGTCTGGCTGTTGTCTTGTCTCAGGCTCTGCGAAGAGAAAGCGAGTGATGAATGAAGATGATTTACGGATTCCGCTGGAAATGGGGTACGTTTAAATATGACACGTTGGTGGCAGCATGACTCAACACCTGTTAACTGCAGATCTGCATTCTGTGCTTCTAAAGCAACAGAGGACACAGTCTCATATAAACATTACATTACAACTGCAGATGAGTAAATACTCTCCTCAAATCAGAATTCTTTTCTCTATAATTACTAACCCATTCAAACAAGCACTGTGGCGGCACCATTGCACAATTATGGTATTATACCATCATGGTACTTTGATACTTTGACTGACTATTATATTCGCATTCATATTCATATTTATTATTAACATGATGTCATAGTACTATCAAGGTACATGTGAATGCCACATAAATAAGTTATATGAAATACATTATAGTATAAAAAAGGTGTTTTTTTTAGTATTTTTAAATCTGTAAGTATGATCAAGTTGTTTTTACTAGGTGTTGTTTAGATCATTCAAGATTTACATACCATCAGGCCTTCCTTGTCAAACTCCTTTGACTGTTAAGGGTTAACATATTTTCTGAATATGTAAATAAATGTTTTTTACTCAGAGATATGTTTAACGGATGTATTTAAAAAGGTACCACCTGGATATATTTTTGTCTTGTATTAATCTTAAATGTCTTGTGTATTTTGTTAAAGGCACAATATGTAAGAGTTTTGGATTCAAATATCCAAAAACCACTAGAACAATTTTAGATATTTTGTTGACTTGTGTACTTACATTATCCCAAATGTTGCCAAGAATGTTTAAATCCAGAGAAATAAGCAATTTTAACTAGGACACGGACCGTGCCCGTGCATCGCCTATCAATGACATCATACCCGTGTTACCCTCGATTTCTGGTAGAAACCATGGAAACACCAAAGACGCTTTAATATATTGTGTTTTACTAGACAGGTCAGCAACTGTTTGGATACATTCATAAATAGAAAACGAATTATACAGCTCAACACAGTTAGTCTTATTGTTTAAATCTTGTTTTCTTCATTTACTGCGAGTACTATGTTTTACCATGCCTAATATCGATCTAGTGCACTGCAGTGTGCAACAAGTGCCTCATAGTATCCGCCGAGCGAACACACAGAAGTGGAAGCGCTCGTCTGCGGCGTAAAAATCTCTGTAATCCAGGCATCCAGTTGCTCCTGATTTGCTGTTAAAATAATAATAATAATATGTTATTGTTCTAGCTGGCAAAGAGAGACCAGGATGAAAACAGTGGGTGGTCGGCTGCAAGGAGACGTTGCGTATTACGCCCCGTGCGGCAAACGAATGCGACAGTACCCAGATGTCGTAAAGGTAACCAGTCTTCTCTGCTGCCCCCCCCAACACTCAGGAAGCCTCACTCCCCTCCCGTAAAACCCCTTTCCTCTCCCAGTGCACCATTAGCAGTTACTGGTGTAAGATCCAGCAGTTTACTTGGATGATCTGGTCACTTTAGATAGCTATGCACTGTTATGGCAAGTGTGGTAGGCTGCTTTCAGTTTGGTACCATTATAGTGCTAATGGCTCTGTCTGACAAAATCACTATTATTCTCTCTTCTGTAGTATCTGTCCAGATACGGAATAACTGACATCACACGTGATAATTTTAGCTTCAGTGCAAAAATAAGGGTTGGTGACTTCTATGAAGCCAGAGAAGGACCCCAGGTGAATGCCTTTCATCTCCTCTTTTTCTTTTTTTCTTTTTTTGTTCTTTATATTCTTTTTTTCCCTCTCTGTCTCTCTCGCTCGTATTCTTTCGCTCTCCCTGTATCTCTCTTTCATCTTGAACAGGGCAGGGAATTTGATTGAACCCCAATAGCCTGAATTTCCCCTTTTAAACTATAGGGAGTCTGTGCAATAATCAGCGCTCGTTGTTTCCACAGGGTGTTACTTCATGTTTTGTCTGTCATGTGTGTTGAAAGAGATTCTTTAGATTAAAGATACAGAGGAGCTAATGTTGGGACAGTTTATTGATTAAAATTTAAATGGAATTGACTTCTTCATGCTTTTAATTCATTTGCTAAAATTGGATCTGCACTATTAGAATATTGCCAATTAATTATTATAGTGTTTAGTCAGTCACATGATCATTAGTGATGTGGCACTAAATTAGGAAACTTTCTGTGTTTCTACTGTCATCTTCATAAGTCTGACCCTCCTCTATCTCCTGCTTCCCCGCAGGGTCTGCAGTGGGCTCTTCTGAAAGAGGAAGAGGTCATCCCTCGTATCTTGGCCATGGAGGGTCGACGGGGTCGTCCGCCCAACACTGAGCGGCCGCCGAGGGGCGGCAGTGAGGTTTCGGGCAGTCGACGTCGAAAGGGCCGTCCCCCAAATCTGGGGGAGAGCGAATTCCCAAGCCCCTCTGAGGCCAAACTGTTGCGCAAGCTCGAGGCTCAGGGTAAAGTCTGACTTCCGTTTGACTTATACATCTCATTTATAGACAGTAATTCATATGTTGATATTGATGTGAGGGATTTGTCTGTTTTCATCATAGAAATCGCCCGGCAGGCGGCTCAGATGAAGCTCATGAGGAAACTAGAGAAACAGGCACTCGCACGGGCGGCCAAGGAGGCCCGCAAACAGCAAGGTATTCCACGCTTATGAATACCATTCTATTGCTCACAAAGATGTTCATACATCTCGTTGAGATCTCATTCTGTATCTCTTGTTTAGCCATTATGGCTGCAGAGGAGAGGAGGAAGCAAAAAGAACAGTTGAAGATTCTCAAACAGCAGGTGAGTTTTTCGGTCAGTCTTGGGTAAGGTCACACGAGATTATAAGCATTCACTGAGAACAGAAACTGCTTCTACGACTGCAGCTTGTCTGCCAGTCGACTTTTTTAAATGCACAGCAGCACTTTCAATTAACAGACTTCCTCCTCCTCCTCTCCTACCAGGAAAAGATAAAGCGTATTCAGCAAATCCGTATGGAGAAGGAACTCCGCGCACAGCAGATTCTCGAGGTACGGAGTGGCTGCGGGAAAAAATAATAAATTAAAAGAGTTGAAATAGGCTTAACATTCTTAAAATACACACCACCCCCTTCAGTTCCTGTTTAACATGGAACCCGGACCACAGAAGAATCACTCACCAGCATTTTGGGGCTGTGAATTCTGCATAATTTTCGTCAGGACTAATGCTAAATTGGTTTTGGTGGACAGTTTTTGAATATTAAATTTGCTGCCTCCTGTGTTTCAAACCAGAGGTAAATTAGACATAAAATATTTTTTTTCCATCAGACAATGGCAGTTCTTGCATAAGTAGCAGAAGGAAGACACTGTTTACTTTACTCACCCAATTATAGAGGCTTCAAAAGTGTTTTAGCAGGGCAAAATCAAATTGAAGCTGACACGCTTGGCAAGCCATTCTGAACAGGATTTCTTGCTGTTTGTAATTACGTATTTAAATTTTCGGCTAATTCGCCTTTGCTTTCTTTTTATATTGCCGTTGTCAGAGCCCGAGGAATATTGAATAGTTTTGAAGATCTGAGGGTTGATTCTGACACAGACTTAAGGAGAAAACATTCTCAATCACTGACGCAGTGATCTGGAGCTAGAGTAAGCGCAATAATGGCGAGACGTAAGACTGAAGGGCTTTCCTGAGCGTGTGTGTGTGTGTGTGGATGCAAGCTCTCGCTTTTCCTCTCGCAGACACATCAATCAAAGTGTTAGTATAAGTTATAAATAAAACAGATGTTGGTTTAGCATGTTTAATTTAGGTTTATACTCAGCGCGGCAGCACTGGTCTGACCCAGACCTGTTTTGCATTGGCAGGCAAAGCGGAAAAAGAGAGAGGAGGCTGCCAATGCCAAAATGTTGGAGGCGGAAAAGCGGATAAAGGTCAGTTTGTGAGTGAGAAGAGATGCTGCACACCTACTCTGCGCACTATGAATCATCGTCGTGGAAACCCCCGCCCCCCGCCCCAGAAAACTTCCCTCGTTCTCACCTGCCCCGGCAAACCATTAACATTCCTCGGCCACAACAAAGGCGCAGAGCCTCTGTTTGACTGATGTCTGCTGGCCTGTGGGGGGAAATTAGCTTGACATCTGGATTTTTGCTGTTGTTTAAAATGAAAAATGCACAGTGCATCTTTTTATGTCTTGTACTCATGGGGCGCTCACTGGAATACACAACATGCTCTAAATAGCCTCCCTTGTTCAAATGAAGTTTTGTGTAGGGTTGTATCATATACACACATACAATTATTTACACCATATAACACTTTGATCATACTGTACATTTTAAATAACTATGCCACAATATAGTTATTTTGTCTGAAATTCTATATGAATTTTTTTTTCTTAAAATAATTACTTTTATTCAGCAAGTACACATTCAATTAATTAAATCAATTCAATCAAACATGACAGTATAGAGACATTTACATTGTTACAACAATGTATTTCAAATAAATGCTTTTCTTTTGAACTTTCTATTCATCAAAGATTCCTGAAAAAACTTTTAATCACGGTTTCCACAAAAATATTAAGCAGATTACTGTTTTCAACATTGATAATAATAAGAAATGTTACTTGAGCTCCAAATCAGCATATTAGAATGATTTCTGAAGGATCATGTGACTCTGAAGACTGGAGTAATGATGCTGAAAATCCAGCTTTGCATCACAGGAATAAATGACATTTTAAAATGTATTAAAATAGAAAACATTATTGCAATTTTTACTGTAATTTTAATCAAATAAAAGCAGCCTTGGTGAGCATAAGAAACTTTTTAAAACATTAAAATGTCTTAACGACCCCAAACTTTTGAACAGTAGTGTATTTAGTCAGGAATTTGTATCCTGCCATTAGGAGAAACGTATTAACGAAATATGTTTACAATAATATTTTAACACATTTCTGTAGTAAAATTACAATATACAATAAATTATTTATTTTTGGAAACGGATTTTTAATTTGTTGTCTTAACATCACACTAAATATTTTTCTCACACAGCACAAATCAAATTTTGAAGCATGAAAATAAATAACTGCCCTTATATTTTAGGAAATGAAATGGATCATCATATTTGGGGATCCATGGCATCAAAATATTTGAGACTGCCTATATTTTGATAATCAAGTTTGTATTAAAGGTGCTTTTATTGTAACACTGATTTAATTATTTTTTGCTTTTTATTTAAATATATATATATATATATATATATATATATATATATATATATATATATATATATATATATATATATATATATATATATATATATATATATATATATATATATATGGACAAAAACTTAAATATATTATTATTCTTAATAAATACTATTTCACTGTACAGCATATGCCATCATACCACTAAGCCCTAGTCATTCTCTTCAGGGAAACTGAAACCAAAGTTGATGATTCATCTTATTTTTAGGGCATTGTGCGATTGTGTAGTTGGTTCAGCTCATTCTGAGAAACTCTTCTTTTTTTTTCGTTTCCTGACGGTATCTCGCATGACTTTATGCAGAATGAGAGCCAACCTGCTTCACTAGCAAACAGGGCAAAGAAAATGGCATTAATCAAACAATTTCATGTAACTCATAAAGACTGATATTTTCTTAAGCTTTTGCATTCATAGGCCTCTCAGTTAGGACCGAAGGCCGAGACACGACTCTGATTGGTGGTTTCTTTTTAGACGGTGTTATAATGAGTGTTTTGGTGCAGCTTTGAATCGGTTTTTTTTATGTTCTGTGTTTGTAGGAGAAGGAGATGAGACGCCAACAGGCTGTTATTCTCAAGCACCAGGTCAGTCACAACTCTTATAAATAATAGGTCTCATAATGGCCATTTATATAGTAGTACTGATTTTTGCTACAAAATGGAGGAGAAAGGGAGGGGAAGAGCAATATTTTATCTTAGAGTTCAGAGTCACCATCTGAAATGCAGTGCATTATGGGTTTAAAATTGTCCTAAAATAGATTTGTTCAGCCTATGCCCAATGTAAGAAGTGGCGAGTCTCATGTGGTTCTGTCTTTAACTTTCTGCTGTTACTCTTGGTTAATTTCCATGCTTTTTGGGAGTGGGGTCTATCTCTTTGGGGATACAGGCTGAAGTTTTGATTTTGTTTATTTTTTTCCTTTTCTTTTTAAATGACGCTGTGATTTTTTTCTGTCTCATAATACTCTGCCAACTCTCTCTCTCAGGAGATGGAGAGGCATAGACTAGATATGGTATGGGTATGTTTCATCTTCTGTACATCTAACACTCGCATCGTGAATCCTGGTTGTGATATGATGTCATAGCAGCACATGTTTAAATGTAGCACTGGCTGCTGTCAAAACTACATTTTCCTTCTGCATGGCTTTTTAAGCAAAAAAAAGAAAACAAAAGAAAAAAACTGCATCGCCTACATCTGCTATGTTTGTCAATGAGAGAAAACGGCTTTGATGCAGCAGGCCTGTGCCTTGTTTGTTTGTTTGTGTGTGTGTGTGTGTGTGTGTGTGTGTGTGTGTGTGTGTGTGTGTGTGTGTGTGTGTGTGTGTGTGTGTGTGTGTGTGTGTGTGTGTAAGTAAGTGTATGTGTGAGTGTGTGTGTGTGTTTGTGTGTGTGTCTATGGAGCCTGTTGAGTACATACTCTCATTGGTGGAAAGTGCCACACACCCTCATTCCACGTGTAAAGTCATCCCGATATTGTATCATTACCGCTGTGAAAATGTGAGTGTTGGTGTGTGTGCGTGTATGTATGTTGTTGTGACTATTTGTCACAATGTTGCATTTGCACTGTGCTGATTGTCCTGCCTGTGAGGTCATCAGTACAGGTCAAAGGTCATAATGCCTGACCAATGAGAGAATTTGAGAAAACTCACACTTCTCTCTATTGTACATTCCATGCCATCTGTGGGTCAGAATGAAGATATCACACTAATTGGCTTTGTCCTTAAAGTCAACATGAAATGGTATCCGCAACCCATTTTGCTTCCTCGATGTGACGTTTTTAGAGCAAAATAAGATATTTAACAAATTAAGTGGATATTTCATAATAGAATGTAGCCAAACCAGACTGTGAGTTTGCTAAAACAGTGAATAAATCATGATTTGGCTATTGGTTAAATGTGCACTCTGTAATTTAAGTTTTAAAAAAATGATGTAGACTCACAAACCTCTAATCATATCAATAGCCCAGTAAATGTTATTAATTTACTAGGAGAAAGTCTCTTCATGGGGACAACTTGCATGATGCTACATCCACACCACTAGATGTCAGCATGAATCCAAGACATCAGTAGCACAACCTAAACAACAAATTACTGAGTGCACATTAACATTGGCTGCATTTAACTCCACTTTTACACACACTGGCAAACTACCCTAAGCACTTGCCCTTGGGGGAATCCCTGCCACCATTTTGAAGTGCCTTCAAGTTCTTCAAGTGGATGAGGGACGTTTATTTGGACAGACCCTCGACCCCATAGACCACAAAGCAAAAAAATTGTGATGTCACAATGCAACTCGCAATGTTCACACTTAATTTACATACAAGTGATCAAGGGCTTAGGGTGTGACACCAGTTTTAGGCACTCGTAAAACATAAGCAACAACGTACATCCAAGTGAACAAGACGGAGGGAAGTTAGCGAGAGAAGGGCGTAAAAAAAGTCCAAGGTGATGTCAGCCGTTAAGTAGCAGGGCTCTCAAGTCTCACACGCATTTCAACCCGGCCACACCTTTTATTTCTAACGCAGAGAAATGTCCAGGTTGCGCCGCTATTAATAGAGGAATCAAGTGTGTTCAGAAGGCCCTGCCACTCATCAGCTAATCAAATAAAAAATAAAGCTTCCCAACAGCCAATCAGAAAATAGCATTGCTGTAACCGGGTAAGATTTAGATCTCCCGCAACGTTTACATTCTGATTCCAATAACATGTTCCTGTGACGGGCTTGCTCGACACAACACTGATTCAGATGCTTGCAGATTTGGTTACAGACTTGGGAGAAGACCATATCCTGCTATGAATACAGTAGCAGGGTTCAACATTATTTTGCTTGTTTTTAAGGGGCAAGTGAAAGAGAATTTTACTTTCTCGTAGGTTATCCTGATTAAAATGTTGATGATAAAAAAATAATAACTAGGTAATCCCCAAAATGCAAGAATGATTCCTGTTCTATTTCAGCAGCGAAAATAGTTCCAAACAAAGATCACAGCAGAACCATAACGCACCTCAAAGCAACAGTGTTACTGAACGATTCAGCTTTTGGAATGAATCGGTTGAATCAAAGATTCAAAAAATTATTCATAAATGACTACCTCATTGCTGAAAGAATCAGCCGTTTGAATGAATGACTCAATGACTCACTCATTAAGAAGGTTACCTGCTGCCATCTACTGGTTTAGTTAATTATTTTCTTTCCAAAATTTCGTATTTATATATTCAAAAATATTAAAGCAATTTATATTTTATATATTTATATATTAATATATTTTTATTTGTACGAATTTGTGTCATTTTTCAGATCAGACCCCTGCGCCCACCCGCTGCCGTCGCCAAAATCTCACTCTGAACTCAGTTCAAAACTTGAGAGCCCTGAAGTAGCAAGTTTTACATTTTAAAGAAGGATACCAGAAACGTGTATTAAGAAAGTAAATGGGTCTGGTTTTGATTTTTATGTTGACTTTAAATCCATAATAACAGTGACAGAGAAATGTGCTTCACTGTAAGGACCGAGGGAAATCTGCTGTATTTCCCTGGTTAGCTTGTAACATTAGCTACGCTAATCTAACTCAAGATGCACCGACAGCTTTCCTCCTCTGACCTGCCCATTACATCTGTGGCTTTTCTTTTCGCTCTTGTTCCCGTCCGATCAGCTGTAACACACGTTTTTGTGGCTGCCTCATCCTGGCCATAGCAATGTGTTCGTTCTACACCTACTTTCTCTCTCTCTTTCTGTGCAACATGCTAAATCACGCTGATCAGTTTTATCGTCTGTCTCTGGCTTTTATATTTCGTTTGTTCTCTCTGTGTGGATCTGTATGCTCTGCTTTCCTCCACTGAACGATGGAATCATTCTGTCTTTTCAGGAGAGGGAGAGGAGGAGACAGCACGTTATGCTAATGAAAGCTGTGGAGGCTCGGAAAAAAGCTGAGGTGTGCAAAACAAAATAAATAAATAAAGGAACACTGTCCTTCACCACTCCACTCTCCTCTCTGCACCTCAAGGCTTTCTCACATGTCACGTCTATCTGCTCTGCTACGCTCCCTGAATGTGTTCGCCACATAATTTTGATGTAGTTCGATAAAGTACCCTAAACATTCCTCATTCTCCAAAACAAAGTTTTCTTGTAGAACATAACACCCTAATGTCAAACACGCCTGATTTGGCAACCGACCGGTTAGTAAAGCCTCTCTTCCACCCTGCAGGAGCGGGAACGCCTCAGGCAAGAGAAACGTGATGAGAAACGTCTCAACAAGGAGCGGAAAATGGAGCTCCGGAGGCTGGAGCTGGAGATGATCCGTGAGATGAAGAAGCCCAATGAAGACATGTGTTTGACAGATCACAAGGTAATGGAATATCTGGCCAAATGAGAAAAAAGTTTTGCATTGCATCAGCTTTAATAATCATTTATAAAAACATGTATTTAGAATGCTTGTTTTTAAGTAAGATTATGTGTTTCATTCAATAAATGAGCCATTAACAGATGGCTCATCCAATCAGAGCTCTCAGAGGTATGATATCATGCGCAGAATCTTACCAAAACACTTTACAGTGAATTCACCTGAGACAGAATACTGCCACCTAGTGGTGATAATGACAGCATTTTGATGAAGTTGGCACCTTTGTATCTTGGATCAAACTTTTTGATGCTAATGAACCCAAATTTGTGAAGGACCCCTTACCTAAAATATAATGGTAGCTGCTTAATTTCATATATAAAGACTCATTTACACCGTGAGAAAGTCTTAAACATACTGTAAAGATATGTTGTTTCCAAAATTTAAGTAAGTATTGTCACTATATTAAGGACAAAACTAATTATTATATTATTATCTAGAACGGTGTTTCCCAAACAGGGGTTCATGAGAGAACTGCAGGGGGTTTGTGAGTTGATGAAAAGCTAATAAGGAATATTGAATGTTAAGGGAAAATAAATAAATCACAATAATCAGGATATAGCTTAGTGTGATTATCAATTCAAAGGCTGCAATTGAACTAAATAGCTACGTAGTTTGATGCGATGTGTGTTTTAAAGTGAAGCATGTGGCGCATTTGTACAGTTGTAATTTACAGCAGTAATATATATTTTTTGTCTTCATTTTTGTAATTAAAACACTACAACTACTTCTAATTATTATTATTATCATCGACATCAGAGAACTGTGTACATGCAAATGTGCCATTAAATTATTGAAATATTAACTTAAAATCTAAGGGGGTACTTCAAGTAAAGTGTTTCTTTTGTGTTTATTGATTAACTGTATTGTCTAGTTTTTGTTCTTGTTTTTCTGTTGTTGCTGCTGTAACACCTTCATTTCCCTTTGGGGATTAATAAAGGAGGTCTTAGTCTAAATATTATACTAAAAAAAATCTGGATTTGGAAAAAAATAAGTTTCTTAATATAAGTTTGACAGTATGATTTTTCACCAACCTTGTGTTGAATGTATAAGCAAAACAACTTGAGCCTTGAGGACATTAAATGTTTTATTATTATTATATTTTTATTGACACAAGAAAAATACTGCTTTAGGCTATAGAAGACAGTAAAATAAATAAATAAAATAAAATGGGAGAAATCATTTTTAGCATTGTTTGAGCAAAAGAAGCCAAGTTTAAGATACTTTTGTTGTCAGATTTTACTGCTTATTTGAAATGTATTAAAACGTGATCTTGCAAACTGTTTTCCTCACATTTTCGGTTTCTCTCCCCCTCTACAGCCCCTTCCGGAGATTCCTCGTATCCATGGTTTGGTTCTGCCTGGGAGTGTGTTTGCAGACTGCCTGATGATAGTGCAGTTCCTGAGGAGCTTTGGGAAGGTTCTGGGCATGGATCCCTCTGAGCTGCCCACTCTGGGTATACTGCAGGAGGGACTGCTCAACCTGGGCAACAGCATGGGGCAAGTGCAGGACCTGTTGGTCCGACTACTCTCATCGGCTGTGTCTGACCCAGGATTACCTCAAGGACACAGGGTAAGGGGGAATCTATCTATCTATCTATCTATCTATCTATCTATCTATCTATCTATCTATCTATCTATCTATCTATCTATCTATCTATCTATCTATCTATCTATCTATCTATCTATCTATATATATGTCTCTCTGTCTGTCTGTCTAGTTTGCTTTTTAAGCAGTTATAAGCCTGTGATGGATGCTAGTAATTAGTTTCTCATGTATTTTAATTTATTTTATTTAAGATGCTTTGGTTAAAAGTGTCAGCAGAATTGGAACTGTGCCCTTTTCTCCACCAGGCTAAGTCTATCTTGGGTGACCACCTGACCAATGTGGGTCTGAATCGGGACAATGTGTCTGAGGTTTTGCAGCTGTACATGGAGGCCCACTGCTCTCAGACAGAGCTAGCTGATCTTGCTCTGAGTTTAAGGACTAAAGCCTTTCAGGCCCATACACCAGCTCAGAAAGCCTCTGTCCTGGCCTTCCTGGTAAACGAGTTGGCATGCAGTAAAAGCGTGGTCAGGTAAGAACCAATAGATTCCAGTTATGTTTTCAGAGTTCAGCTGTCGGTGATTCTTGATTTCGATTGATATTTTCATTGCAGCTTTTATACAACATGCTAGTTTTTTTAGTTATCACATTATGTACAATGCAATACGACACAATTGTCCAGTTGTGATACAATAATAATTCATAAAGAAGAGTCAAATGATTTTTAATGGTAAGTTGTTGTTATATGCATGGAGGATTAACTGAATAGCATGTACATGCTAATGAAACATTAAAAAAATTATGCAAGGAAATATTTTGTTTACTTTAAATCTTTTTTGAGAAACAAATTACATACCTTTCAACATAAATTCAAAATCAACATTCAAAGACATTTGAAACTCAAATGATTCCTGTTTGTAATGAT
Organism: Gobiocypris rarus; assembly: GCA_023029165.1. Classification (NCBI taxonomy): domain Eukaryota; kingdom Metazoa; phylum Chordata; class Actinopteri; order Cypriniformes; family Gobionidae; genus Gobiocypris; species Gobiocypris rarus. The sequence continues at coordinate 10,914,645 of CM040921.1, forward strand.
GTAAAAGTGATATGTGCTTATTCTGTCAGGCCTGTCTAGGCTCTATGAAATATTCATCTTGGAATAATAGTGCATAAAGCGCCAGTGGAGAGGTCACAGAGCTTTGAATACTTAATGCATACGAACACTGGAACCTCAACAGCTTGAGTTCATCATGTGACATTATCACACATGTACTGTATGACAGGGTCAATATTTTTTGTTAATTATAATAAAATAAAATATATAAATATTAGATTAAAATGCTTAAACTAAATTAGAAATGCGGCCTTGACAACTAACTGAAATAAGTTTTTTTTTTCAGTAACTGAACTAAAACTAAACCTGAAATAAAGAAACAATTAAACCTATATTAAAAAAAATTACAAAACCACTAAAAATGAACTTTAAATTTAACTTAAAAATAAAAGATAATTAAAAACTTTATTAAAAACTGTAATATATAACTAATACTACAGCACTGGTATGTACAGCAGAACGAAACTGTTTGTGTGTTTTTGCAGTGAGATTGACAAAAGCCTGGAGCACATGAATGTGCTGAGGAAGGACGAGTGTATCGTGGAGGGCAAACTGAAGAAGTGAGTATCAACATATTTGCACCTGATTTATACAAATATAATGGCTATGTTTCAAAACTTACCTACCTAGGCAACATTTTTAGCTATAATAGATGTTCAAACATTTGAATCGAGGCATCTTACCAGGCGTTAAACGCAACCACCGTTTCTCTTTACCGACTGTGGAAGATGTGGGTTGAATGTACATAATATCTGCATTCAAATATCAAAGTTACATCACTAACCAATCAGTATTTATGCATGTTCATGCAGAATGAAAACAATCTACGCTAAACGGACAGGGAAACGTGAAGCAATCGCTGGAGGGGAGGAGCCTCAGGTTGCGGGCGGCTCTGCCATTTGTCACAAGCGCAAGAGGAAGGCTGGGGATAGTGACGACGACGACGATGAAGATGACGACAGTGATGAGGCAGGGGATGAGGATGATGAGGAGGAGGAGGAAGAGGCTAAAAAGGGAAAAAAGGTGGAGACGTGTGATGAGGTAAAAGGTGTACATTTCGGGTGCATTTTCGTATATTGATTACTTTACCTTCATCAGACATTTTTACATTGACTGAGCCTGTGTGTGTGTGTGTGTTTGTGTCAGGATGAGGGAGACCCAGCAACAAGTGTTGAAGAGCTAGAGAAACAGATCGAGAAGTTATCAAAGGTAAATCATAATTTAGGGATGTGTGATTTGGGTAACTAATCTAAATATTTGTATAAAATGCGCAATTGCAGTTTAAAATGTGATTTTGGTGAAAATTGTGCTTGTTAATGGGGCTGCACAGTTTTGCCCAACATTTTGTGATTATATGTCAATATGACCATAAAAAAAAATGATGATGATGATAATAATAATAACGATAACGATGGATTGCAGCTTTTACGATTTGATAATTGCACTATAAAAAGCAATAGCACAATTTCGGTTTTATTTCAATTAATCTTGCAGCCCTATCATAATTCCATATACAACCCCCCCACCCACACACACACTAATATGTGCATTTCTGTATGAGTACAGCAGCAAAACCTGATCCGTCGGAAGCTGTTTGAGTCTTCTCATGCCCTACGGTCCATGTCATACGGCCAGGACCGGTACCGCCGCAGATACTGGGTCCTCCCGCAGTGTGGAGGCATTTACATAGAGGGGTTAGAGAGTGGAGAAGGTGAGTCTTATCTATCGATCTATCCATCCATGTATTTGCATTCAGCCACACCATTAAATTTACACTAAATATGTTCTTCTTTCTTTCTCTCATGTAGGTCTCGAGGAGTTGGAGAAAGAGCGCGAGAGGTTGAGGAACTTTCCAGTTGTGCAGGTCAAAGAGGAGCCCAAGGAGGAAGTTCTGCTGCATCTTCAGCACGAGGAGATACAGGGGGCTGTGAAAGAGGAGGTGAAACAGGAGGAAGAGAAGCCCATCGAACCTGATCAGGAGGCAAATAAAGAGGTGCGTTCCTCCCCACTAAAAGAACTGCAGGAAACAGAGGTTGTGACCACGCCCCCTCAACTGCCAGAGCTCCGCCCCTCACAGAGCCCTCAGTGTCAAGAACTGCCTTGCACACCTGCCGGGGCCAAGGGGCTCTGCCACGCCCACAACGGCTGCCCGGCAACAATCGCCATGGAAACGACATCAGCATCATCTCCAGCTCACTCTCCAACTACCTCTAAGCTGACAGAGGCCAGCAGCCCGAGCGCAGACCACGCAATCCCTCCTCCTCTGCAGCTGGGCATCCCCGCGCACATCCTGCAGCCGCAGCAGCTGACGCAGACTCAGCTCCTGGCCAACGACCAGCTGCTCAAGGTCCTCAGCGAGCGCAGCGGCCACTGGTTCAGCCTGCTGCCTCGCTCGCCCTGCGATGACACTTCCCTCACCCAGACGTCTGCACACTCACAGTCCTCACACAACAGCAACGCCCTCAGCACACGACCCAAAACTCCACCTCCACCGTCTACCTCCTCCCCGCACCATCACTTGCTTCCTCTTTCTGCATCTGCAAGCCCTCTGAACCCATCAGCCACTGGGATCAGCAACCTCAGTTTGCAGGTAATTACCCGTCCTCTTTGAAATATATTTCATGTTTACGGTGTCCAACATGATAAAGCTACAAGCAATAAATCTCCTTCATGTTATTCTGAGTTCATGTCAATTATCGTGAGATATAAGACATTTTGTTGGTTGCTTGGTTTCTGTTTCTTTCATGTCTCACTGGGTAGATCTGATTGTGTTTAGTGTTACACCGACAATAAAAAGCCTTGGCCGAAAAAACTAAAATTCTGAAAGATTGATTAAAAAAATATCAATTACATTTATGTAATACTACAAAATAGATGATTACACTATTTTCCTTCAATTGTTGCGACTTTTATATTACATATTCAGGGCTTAACGTGAACATTTTTGCTCACCAGTCACTGTAGCTAGTGGTTTTCCAAAGTTATAAGCCACTCAGCATTTTCACTGACCACAATTTTGACATTGATACCATGCAATATAGATATTTTTAATAGTATCTCAATATTTGGCAGCAGGTGTATTAGGCTGCTGTCAGTTTAAGACTTGAAACACGAATCCATTATACTGTTAAATGCGTTTTCTTTCTGTTTATGTTCACTTATACCATAACTGACTGTGTTTATGTAAAGACTCGCCAAGACCAGCATTTTGACATTATTTTGTGTGTATTTGACTGTTTAAAAGCAATAAGCATTGAAAAAGAACTCAATTTAGAACTGAGAGGCAGCTTTAAATACCATGTAAGAATGAGTAAAATGATGTGCTATCCCACGCCGAAATTTTAGTCCTGTAACACCAGCAATATTCATCCAGAGCAAATGAAACAAGTGAGGGATGGGAGGCGGGTTCGTATGTCAACTAGTAAGCTGGTATCTAATATCCTGTGGAAAATGAGTATTGGAAACGTTTCAGATATTTCAGTATCGATATGTACTGAAAGATCATTTTTGACAGCACCACATTGCTCTTTAAAAGTGGCTAGTAGGAGTGACTGCATTTAGTGGGTGTTAGTGTCAAATTAATATTGTTTAAATAAACAAACTCTATTATTATAAGTGTCAGTGTCAATGTAATACTTTTGTAATAGTTTAAACATAATTTTTTTCTCAATTCTACCTGATCAAATATGCTAGCTCGGCATAAATGTAAAAAGAAAAAAAGTATATTCTTTATAATATATTGTTGCTACATCTCATGTATTCTCATTATCTCCCCCAGGTGAAGCCAGGTGGAGCTCTGATTGGTTTGCCTTTGTGCAGCTGGTCCGGTGGGGTCATCAGCCCCAATCTACCCCTGTGCAGCAGCCCCCTGCACATGTACCCCTCAGTGGAGGGCAGCGCCAGCCCCCTCCTGCCACCCAGCGTCTCAACCAGCAAAAGTGGTTCTCCTGTTCCCACTGGGGAGAAGCTTACATCTGCTCCTTCTCCAATGGCACTGGACTTTCCCAGAAATCATGACCACCCCGAAGCGCTGCCAATACCAGAGGGTGAGTGCTGGTATCATGCACACAAATGCTACTTCACTGAGTTGTTAAATAATAATAGTCTGCAACATTTTAACCATAATATTCAGCAACAAATATGTCATGAGTCTAGCTTTGTTTGGGGTTTTTGATGATAATGGTTTTGGCTGATTGGCAGACATGCTGCTGGGCTGGTGGAAGGTGACAGACATGGAGGAGCTGAAAGCCCTAGTGAACGCTCTCCACAGCAGAGGCATCCGAGAGAGAGCCCTGCAGAAACAGCTGCAGAAATCCATGGAGCTCATCGCGCAGACCTGCAACAAGAACCGAGAGGGTGAGCCGAGTGAAAATAACACAACGTGCCAGTGTGCGTTTTATCTTACAGACTTAGCCATGGAGACAATTCAAGCAGACCAAAATAGAAAAGATAGGACTGCCAGAGATTATGTTTATTTATCCTTGTTAACAGAGTTTGACATTCCAGTAGTTTAATTCTATTCGGTGTATTGATTTCAGGACACAGAAACACTCCACAGTTGGTTTGTGTCCAACATATTGACATATTTATTTTTAAATGAAATATGAAAGACATTTAACAAAACTGAAGTTTTCTTTTAATTTAATTGAATTGTATAAAATGTTATGGTTCTTGATGCTGATTGATAGTCGAGTTTTATTTATGATAAATAGTCCACTTCGTCAAATAGATTTGTGTTTCACTGAGAAACACCCTTAGCATCATAAACAGTCAATATACTGTTCAATTGATTATGTATTTCTGCTAAATTAACTGTTTATTATTTAGTTAACCCTTTCTGGCATTATGCTTGCATCATGACCACCCCCTTTTTTTATTTCTTTTTTTTCATAAAAGAGGACCTGAATGTATTATAACTGAATACAGTATATTTTCAAGGAAAGAAATGTGAGCAAATTTAAGCAAATTCAAAATCTCAGGTTAATCAATATAGAATGCAAAAAAAGAATAACCGCAATGAATTATTTTGGCATTTTATTATTTGGCAGCCCTAAATAACATTCATAAAAGCCCTCTAAACCACTGTGCAACTGACTCAGCCGAGCATGCAGTTGTCAAAATGAGCTCAATTCTGCTGTGCTGTGCTGTGCCTTACGGATGTTATTTCTCCTGGGGTCTTACGGTTGTCTTATTTTTTGTTTGCAGTGGCAGTTATGGAGGTCTCGGAGCTCGACGAGGGCCAGGTTTCCGTGGAGACGCTGCAGGAGTGGTGTGTGGAGGAGCAGGCCATGGAGACTGACATTGCTCTGCTGCAACAGGTGGAGGAGTTGGAGCGTAAAGTCACATCTGCCAGCCTGCAAGTCAAGGTGAGTGTACAGTTATAATGCTTCCAGAATTGCATCAAATCATGGTAATTTCTTATATTAATTGTCATTTCCCACAATACCTTGCATCAGGGCTGGACATATCCAGAGCCACAGTCTGAAAGAGAGGACCTAGTCTATTTTGAGCACAAGCTCCTCCCTAAGCCCCGCCCTGGGGCGGAGACTCAAGATGAGCGCAGCTCGGAGAAGGGCCTGATCCGTCGTCCCAGCAACCCTCTGGACATCGCGGTGACGCGATTGGCAGAGCTGGAGCGCCACATCGAGAGAAGGTACCTGCGGAGCCCCTTAGGGACCACCATCCAGATCAAACTGGATAATGTGGGTACAGTCACTGTCCCCGCACCTGCTCCATCCACTAGCGCTGGAGGGGAAGGGTAGGTCATCCAGACTGCCAGCCTTCGTCTCTGCTCCTCCTCTTCCTCCTCACCCCACCTCTCTCTCTGCTGGCTGGGGTTTCTCTGCTAGTCCGTCCATGCGTTCTCACCCTGGCTCCAGTTTCGGGTTTCGTGTTTGTTTTTTGGTTTCATTTTCCTCTCACTCCCTTGCCTGCACCCTTCCTGTTTTTGGCTGCATGGTTTTAATCAGCAGTGCACAGACGGAGTTTGAAAATATCAAAACTTGATTTGTTTTTTAATACTTCTAAGTGCATGGTACACCACAGCATCCTGTGCTCTCCGTCCTCATGTATGGCTGTAAAGTCACTGCACAGAATTGTATAACACTATATAGACGGTATGCCTGTTGTTCACGCCTCTGTGTGTGTGTGTGTGTTTATGTGTGTGCTATTGAAATCTCAGGATCTCAACTACTCAATCTGACACAGACATTAAGGACAAATTACATCTTTGAAATAAACCCCTCACTGATGTGCGTGTTGTGTTTTTGTGTGTTGCAGGGGAGGAAGAGATCGCTCCGGGGATGAAGCTGTGGCGGAAGGCACTGAGTGAGGTACGCAGCTCTTCTCAGCTGGCCATGTGTCTGCAGCAGCTGCAGAAATCCATCGCCTGGGAGAGGTCCATCATGAAAGTGGTAAGTGACGTCGTAAAACTCACTGTCTATAAGTGTAGGAAAACACATTTGTTAAGGATCTACAGTATACGCTGTAGTTTCCGTTCTTACATGTCTTTTTGCGTTTTAAGTACTGCCAGATGTGCCGAAAGGGAGATAATGAAGACCTGCTTTTGCTGTGTGATGGCTGTGATAAGGGGTGTCACACCTATTGCCACAAACCCAAGATAACCAACATCCCAGAGGGAGACTGGTACTGCCCTGCTTGCATCTCCAAGGTAACCGCCCTCCAGTTTAAATCACCAGGGGTGCAAGTGCTCATTTGCTGAGGGGCATGTTTTCAGAGCTATATCTCTAAAATATTCATATACTGGATAGAGCTGGATGAACCAAATTTAACACGCAGATTATATTTCTGTTTGGTTAACTATAAAACTACTAAACTATTAGATTAGGTGTTATCTAATATATATACAGTATTTTATATATATATATATATATATATATATATATATATATATATATATATATATATATTTTTTTTTTTTTTTTTTTTTTTTTTTAAATAAATAAATAAATATGTAAAGGGTTATTTTACCCAAAAATGAAAATTCTGTCATCATTTACTCACCCTCATTTCGTTCCAAACCCATAAGACTTTAGTTCATCTTCAGGAACACAGATTTAGATATGTATAGATATATGTATATATGTATTTTCATCCCCCCAAAAATGGCTTTAAGTCAGTTTATATCTTTTGCTGTAGTGTGTCAGTAAGAAACATTAGTTTACATTTTCAAATATTTATATATTGCATACTTCTTTTTGCACCCATGTCTATCACATGCAAGATTGAGAATTTAATAATAATAAAACAAAAAAATTGTTGTGGTATAAATAATGATGATAATAAATATGTTTTTGCTCAGTCTTCTCATTAGTACAAGTGCTCAAGAGTTAGGGTAATAATTTAGTCTAGCACTTAGCACATTTATGTGTACTGTGCATGTTATTAAGTGTATTCCTGTATGTTAACTTGGAAATCTTAACCGGTTCTGTCTACCATTTTAGGCAAGTGGTCAGTCACCTAAATCTAAGAAGACTCCGAATCGTCCCCCACCAGCCAGTGCAGGAAAAAAGGCAACAGAAGCAGCCAAGAAAAGCAAGAAGCAGACAGAGACGTGTGAAGAGGAAGCAACCAGCAGCAACAACAGCACCCCAAAGAAAGCAGCCACCACCTCCACCCAGGCCAAGAAGAACACATCCACCCCCCCTGCACCCAAACCAGACAGCCCTCCCTGCGTAAAAAGAGCCAAAACAGCCAGAGACAACAACCGGGACCTGGGCCTCTGCAGGTACCGCTCACATTCTCTTATTTTCTGTGAATTTTGTTGATGTAATGTTGGTTTTTATGCAGACCTCATGTACGGTTGTACTTCTCAGGATTCTGTTGGCCGAACTGGAACGTCATCAGGACGCCTGGCCCTTCCTCACACCTGTTAACCTCAAATCTGTCCCAGGGTACCGCAAAGTCATTAAGAAACCCATGGACTTCTCCACTATTCGTGAGAAACTCGTCAGCAGCCAGTGAGTGTCTTTCTCTTCCACTTTAAAGTGTCATAAACTTCCTCAGCACAGTTCAGTTCTCACTCAGTTTTGAAAAATGTGAAAAATTAAAAGCTGCAGAGTGGAGGGGAGAAGGATATGGAAGCTTGTTTTCCGCCAATGAATAATTTTTCTTGCTATTGCAAGTTTATATCTTGCAATTCTGTCTTTTTCTTATTTAATGTTATTATAAAGTTGCAGTTCTGAGAAATAAAGTCAGAATTGCTAGATATAAATTCACAAATCTGACTTTAACTCACAATTGAGAGTTTATATCTCAGAATTATCTTTCAGAATTGTGAGATATAATAATTTGTTACATTTATATAATGCTTTTCTGGGTACTCAAAGCACTTTACATGGACCGTCTCATCATCCACCTGGATGATGAGACGGCTGCCATATTGCGCCAGAACGGCCACCACACACCAGCTTATGGTGGAGAGGAGATCCGTGTGATGATGCCAATCAGTATATGGGGATGATTAGGAGGCCATGATGGACAGAGGCCAATGGGCAAATTTGGCCAGGATGCCGGGGTTACACCCCTACTCTTTTTTCGGAGGACATCCTGGGATTTTGAATGCCCGCCCCACAGAGAGTCAGGACCTCGGTTTAACGTCTCATCCGAAGAATGAGAAACTTGCAATTGTGAGTTATAATCTCTGAATTGCGAGATATGAAGTCTTTTTTTTTTATACGTTCGCACAAACAAGCTTCCATGAGGGAGCATGAAAATGCTGGATGAAAATACTTGCCAAAATTGAATTGAAATGCTATTATATATAAAATCTTTTCCAAAGCATTAACAAAAATGTTTTAAACAAAAAAAAAAAAAAATATATATATATATATATATATATATATATATATATATATATATATATATATATATATATATATATATATATATATATATATATATATATACAGGTCCTTCTAAAAAATTAGCATATTGTGATAAAAGTATTTTCCATAATGTTATGATAAAAATTAAACTTTTATATATTTTAGATTCATTGCACACCAACTGAAATATTTCAGGTCTTTTATTGTTTTAATACTGATGATTTTGGCATACAGCTCATGAAAACCCCAAATTCCTATCTCGAAAAATTAGCATATCATGAAAAGGTTCTCTAAACGAGCTATTAACCTAATCATCTGAATCAACTAATTAACTCTAAACACCTGCAAAAGATTCCTGAGGCTTTTAAAAACTCCCAGCCTGGTTCATTACTCAAAACCGCAATCATGGGTAAGACTGCCGACCTGACTGCTGTCCAGAAGGCCATCATTGACACCCTCAAGCGAGAGGGTAAGACACAGAAAGAAATTTCTGAACGAATAGGCTGTTCCCAGAGTGCTGTATCAAGACACCTCAGTGGGAAGTCTGTGGGAAGGAAAAAGTGTTGAAAAAAACGCTGTACAACGACAAGAGGTGACCGGACCCTGAGGAAGATTGTGGAGAAGGACCGATTCCAGACCTTGGGGGACCTGCGGAAGCAGTGGACTGAGTCTGGAGTAGAAACATCCAGAGCCACCTTGCACAGGCGTGTGCAGGAAATGGGCTACAGGTGCCGCATTCCCCAGGTCAAGACACTTTTGAACCAGAAACAGCGGCAGAAGCGCCTAACCTGGGCTACAGAGAAGCAGCACTGGACTGTCGCACAAATTTTTCATGTAATTCGGAAATCAAGGTGCCAGAGTCTGGAGGAAGACTGGGGAGAAGGAAATGCCAAAATGCCTGAAGTCCAGTGTCAAGTTCCCCACAGTCAGTGATGGTCTGGGGTGCCATGTCAGCTGCTGGTGTTGGTCCACTGTGTTTTATCAAGGGCAGGGTCAATGCAGCTAGCTATCAGGAGATTTTGGAGCACTTCATGCTTCCATCTGCTGAAAAGCTTTATGGAGATGAAGATTTTGTTTTTCAGCACGACCTGGCACCTGCTCACAGTGCCAAAACCACTGGTAAATGGTTTACTGACCATGGTATTACTGTGCTCAATTGGCCTGCCAACTCTCCTGACCTGAACCCCATAGAGAATCTGTGGGATATTGTGAAGAGAACGTTGAGAGACGCAAGACCCAACACTCTGGATGAGCTTAAGGCCGCTATCGAAGCATCCTGGGCCTCCATAACACCTCAGCAGTGCCACAGGCTGATTGCCTCCATGCCACGCCGCATTGAAGCAGTCATTTCTGCAAAAGGATTCCCGACCAAGTATTGAGTGCATAACTGAACATAATTATTTGAAGGTTGACTTTTTTTGTATTAAAAACACTTTGACCTGAAATATTTCAGTTGGTGTGCAATGAATCTAAAATAAATGAAAGTTTAATT
>CM040921.1:10927500-11090000 GCA_023029165.1 Gobiocypris rarus
ATACCACGTGGTTTGAAAGTCACGTGACAGAACCAGGAAGTGTTCGCAGGAGGTACGTCATGTCTTCAAACACCGCTTACATTATAACATAAACAATGAAAATACATCAAATATATTTAAATGTAACTCTAGATTATTAAACGTGATAATGGATAATGTTAGGAAACTGTTAAGGAGTGACTTCACTTTTTTTCTCGGTTTGTTTAAACAATGGAATAAAAAAAGCGTGTTAAAATTACGTGGTTGCACTGTTAAATAACGTGTCTAGGTTTTAGCGTTAGAAAGGCTACATGTGAATTACAGTATGTTGTTTTGTAAGTGACTTATTGTGTATTTAAAGGGACCCGACCACAAGACATAAACATGGTGTCTTTGATCTGCACCTTACAAAGTCATCGAGACGATGTGAACTGCTGTGCTTTCTCCGGCTCTCTGCTGGCCACCTGCTCCGCTGACAAAAGCGTCTGCGTTTACTCCACCCGAGACTTCAGCGAGCTGCCCTTCTCCCCGCTGACCGGACACGGCTACGGCGTCCACTGCTGCTGTTTCAGCGCCTGCGGTCAGTACCTGGCCTCCTGCTCCACCGATGCCACCACCGTGGTGTGGTCGATGGACACCGGAGAGATCGAGGCCGTTCTGGAGCATCCGGGCCGGAGTCCGGTGAGGGTGTGCGCCTTCTCTCCAGATTCATCTTACCTGGTGTCTGGAGGGTCCGATGGGACCATCGCACTGTGGGATTTTACCTCCAGGACACTGCGCAGGTAACGTTACACTAGTTGTGTTTTGTATCTCTGTCTGTAGTAATATTACTGTAAATTACTATTTTATAAAAATAGTATAATTGCTAACTACTGGTCAAGATGTTTAATGACCACTCTATGTTGTTGAAAGCAATGATGTTAAATCGTGAATCAAGTCTTTCCTTTTGTATCATGGTATAGAAAATATATTTATTTTGCACTGCCCCGGACCAAACTGTTTGATTGACACTTGTTTATGGTGATGTTTAGGATTGGTGCGGTGAATGACACCAGTATAGTGGCCTGCTCTTTCACTCCCTGCGGTCAGCTGTTCATCACCGGCTCCACATATGGTGACCTGCGACTGTGGGACCTGAACATGAATCATCTCCATGCGGAGAAGAACGCCCATGACCTCGGGGTCTCCTGCTGTCAGTTTGCGCCGCAGATAATGAAGGGTAGGACTCATCGATTTGAATTATCTGACAAGTATGCTACATTGTTGTATCTCAGCAAGCTTAAAGGGATAGCTCACCCAAAAATGAAAATTGCCATAATTTACTCAACCTCATGTTGTAAGAAGATATTTTAAAGAATGTTGGTAACCAGACAGTTGACGGCACCCATTGACTTTCTTACTAGGAAAAAAAAAACACTCTGGAATTCAATGGGTCAACTGTCTGGTTACCAACATTCTTTAAAATATCTTCAGTCTTGTCAAGTAGTGACAAAATTAAAAAATTTGGGGTGAACTATCCCTTTAAGTAATTATCAGAAGCACTCTCCTAAAAGCAGATTCATAGTCAGATTTTAATAGTGAACTATAAAGTTTAGTTTAGTGAAATATACAATTCATAGTTTTCAGTCACATGACTGTCACGGAGGGCAACACCGCCATAGAACTCTATTGAACTGCAGCACAAGCCTGTCAAATTCCCATCCTAAAACAAAAATATGTGAACAAAATGCATGTTTTGGGCACTTCTGATCCATATACAGCACCTGCTGCAGAATTTCAATCACTAAAAACAGCAAGATGTTTTTAAAACGCTTAATGTGAAAAACACTATAGGGTGAGATGCACCAATAAGGATTAAATTAAGCAAAGTTTAACGCCAATCAAGGATTTGTTGATATGGGTTTTTATTTTAAATAGAGTTGGTGCACCACTTAATTTTAAACACAGATTAATTACGCAGTAAAACCATTAGAATTATAGAGCTGATCAAGCAGCAGAGGGTGAAGCGACGACAGGCTGAAAAATCCTTATTTGTGCAACCCACCCTTAAAGTGCCACAATGTACTAAACCAGTGAAATTAAAAGATCAAATTCAGTTTACACCTTTTTTATGATACATACTATATACAGGCGAGCAGATGAGCCCAGAATATGAACGCAACACATTTTATCTATAATGGTTTTCGATGGAAAAAATGCTTAACGAGAAACCTTGTGTTGCTCTAATATTCTGAGTTCATCTGCTTTCTTGTACAAAGTATGCAACATTAATAAGGTGTATATTGAATTTGGTCTTTTAATATCACTGTCTTACTGCATTAATACTGACTATAAACCTGGTAAAAATGACTGATGGGCAATGGAGGAAAGCCTTGTTTTGCCCTCCAGGTGAGCGTTCCTATAAGCGTGTGTCGTCATGTGAAAACTGAATTCCCCAATCATTTCAGTCCCAGTGTCTTTATTGTAGTAAAATATTCAGTAATTTTTTCGACTTTATTAATTATACTGTTTTTAGTTTCATGTATTGTAAATTTATATTCTGTTTAACACTGTCTTCACAAAAAATAAATATGGTTATCCAATTTTAAAGAGATTGTTCTCTTAAATGAATTGAATGCACACTACCATTCAAAACTTCATATAACAGGTCCATACGTTTTAAAGAATTTAATACTTTTATTCAGCAGGGATGCATTAATTTGATCGAAAGTGAGAGTGAAGACATTTTATAAAGATTTCTATTTGAAGTAAATGCTGTTCTTTTGAACTTTCAATTAATCTCAAAATCCTAAAAAAAATTATCACAGTTAACAAAAATATTAGGCAGCACTGCTGTTTTGCAACTGCAAGATTGATTTATATAATACAAAACATTTCCTGAACAGCAAATCAGCATATTAGAATGATTTCTGAAGGGCCATGTGACACTGAAGACTGGAGTGATGATATCACAATATCAGTGTTTTACTGTATTTTTGATCATAAGAGCATAATAAACCTTTGAATGATAGTAACCACTTTTTCAAAATGGTAACTAGACTGTGGATTGATTACTTTAAATTATAAGTATCTTGTAGTTTTGTCAATCTGCATAATATAGCTTTAAAATAGCTTTCCTAACATTTCTTCTAATGTCTTCTTAGGATGCATGACTTTCTCCCTCTCTCTCTTTGTTTCCTAGGCACAGATGGCTGTGTTCAGTTTCAGCTGGCCTCATGTGGACAGGACAGTCTGTTGAAGATATGGATTGTTTCTCTTTTGTCTGCTGCAGGTAGCACATCTGATACCTGCTTGTGTCTACTCCTTCCTTCTCTGTCTGTGTATTTAGTGAATGTGTGTGTGATTAATGGTGTATATTGATCCACAGGCATTAAGATGCAGCTCGCTCACACTCTGACGGGTCAGTCTGCTCCAGTTCTGTCCTGTGCTTACTCTGCTGATGGACAGATGTTGGTGTCAGGGTCAGTAACACACAGCTGCACAACCACTTTAGGGCAAATTTTTTACTTCAATACAAAACATATTTGATCAACATAGAGAAAATTACATCACCTTTAATTTAAAGGCAGACTATGTAACCTTTGGTCCCTTTATCGTTAAAAAACAAAACATGCATTTTGCAGAAGAACATTGGTTTGCTTGTGCTTTGACTATGCGGATTAATATTTATCCTATTATTCATAAAACATTCACTACTAAGCTTAAAGGCGCAATATTAAAATATCCAAAAAACACTAGAACAATGTTATATATTTTGTTGACTTGTATACTTGGACTATCCCAAATGTTTCCAAGAATGTTTAAATCCAGAGAAATAAGCAATTTTAACCAGGACATGGACTGTGTCCATGCGTCACCTATCACTGACATCATACCCGCGTTACCCTCGATTTGCACCAGAGACATATGTACGAAAATTCCCACTTAAAACCATCTTGATAGGTCTAAAACTTATAATAGGCTTACAATAGTGGAAAAAGGTAAAAACAAACACATGGTTTTGGATGAAGGATTGATGAAGTATTGATTATTTTCATGGTTGTTTATTTAGACCAGAAGAGAACTGGTCCTGAGCCTGGTTTCTCACAAAGTTTTTTTTTTCTTCCATTTCTGTCTTTGATGGAGTTTTGGATTCCTTGACTTGCTTAGTCAGGGTTTAATATTCAGTAATATTATTGATTTGACTGCACTGATGCTATCGGATGAGAACAAAACTTGAACTGAATTGAGCTGAATAATGACACTATTGTCTACTCATTTCATAGTGTTAGTGGATGAACTTCACAGTTGTTGAACTGAATAAACACTGAACATATGTGATGAAGTTTGCATCACTGAATCTGTGATTTTTCTGTTTATTACTGTGAGGCTGCTTTGAAACAATCTGTGTCGTATAAAGCTCTATATAAATGAAATCCTTTGCTCAAACATTAGAACATGGCACTAGCAACCCCAAGGTCACTGAAAAAAATGTACAAGTTGCTTTTGATGATAAAAGGATCTGCCAAATCCATAAATGCAAATAATGTAAATGTCTATTGATCCTGCCCTGCATCATCCATTGTTTTCCACTGGATGGAGCTGTGTAATCACAGACATCGGCAGTGTGAAGAACACCATGATAGATGAGCGCTGGTCTTGAAGTCTGTTTGCTAATAATCTGTGATGAAACAGATTTTTCATCCACTATGTGTCAGCAGGCAGACAAGCTCAGTTTTACTGCACATAAAGGCCATGGAGGGCTCGTCTGACTCATGCCTTTTAAATGTCACTCTCTCTTTTCCCACAGATCGGTGGATAAGACCGTCACTGTGTATCAAGCTGTGAGTCTCATTCATATTCATCGTATATTTCTGTCCAACCAATAAATATAAAAGATGATTGACAGCTCAGCCCACTTGGATGTCTTTAGCATAGCATTTACATTTATAACAATGAGTTCTACTTTGCAGAACGAAGGCATCTTACTCTACACACTTAACCAGCATGACAGGTGAGTTCTAAATCACGATTTCTGAGGTCTGAACTCTCAGTTTAAGTTTTTGAACCCTGTCGGATGGTCTCTTCCTGTTGGGCAGGTATGTGACGGCTTGTGCCTTTTCCCCCACTGCCCCTCTCATCGCCACCGGCTCCATGGACAAAAGTGTTAATATCTGGAGTGTAGAGGATGGCAGCTGTGCTCAGGGTGGGTTCATTTACAATGAAAACGGGTCAGTCCTGTTATAAAGCACTGCAGTCTCAAACGCTTTCATTAATGGGAGTATTTCTATAAATGGTTCAATCATATTTCAAAAATATGCTCTGGTCAAGCACATAAGGGTGACAATTTGTTAATTTTCATATTTTACAAAACTATCATACAGATGTAAATACAATGGGGCAAAAAATTATTTAGTAAGCCACCAATTGTGCATGTTCTACTTAAAAAGATGAGAGAGGCCTGTAATTTTCATTATAGGTACACTTCAACTATGAGACAGAATGAGAAAATAAAATCCAGAAAAACACATTGTCTGATTTTTAAAGAATTTATTTGCAAATTATGGTGGAAAATAAACATTTGGTCACCTACAAAAAAGCAAGATTTCTGGCTCTCACAGAAACTACTTCTTTAAGAGGCTCCTCTGTCCTCTACTCGTTACCTATATTAATGGCACCTGTTTGACCTCGTTATCAGTATAAAAGACACCTGTCCACAACCTCAAATAGTCAGACTTCAAACTCCACTATGGCCAAGACCAAAGAGCTGGCAAAGGACACCAGAAACAAAATTGTAGACCTGCACCAGTCTGGGAAAACTGAATCTGCAATAGGTAAGCAGCTTGGTGTGAAGAAATCAACTGTGGGAGCAATTATTAGAAAATAGAAGACATACAAGACAACTGATAATCTCCCTCGATCTGGGGCTCCAGGCAAGATCTCACCCCGTGGGGTCAAAATGATCACAAGAATGGTGAGCAAAAATCCCAGAACCACACGGGGGGACCTAGTGAATGACCTGCAGAGAGCTGGGACCAAAGTAACAAAGGCTACCATCAGTAACACACTAAGCCACCAGGTACTCAAATCCTGCAGTGCCAGATGTGTCCCCCTTAAGCCAGTACATGTCCGGGCCCGTCTGAAGTTTGCTAGAGAGCATTTGGATGATCCACAAGAGGATTGGGAGAATGTCATATGGTTAGATGAAACCAAAATATAACTTTTTGGTAAAAACTCAACTTGTCCTGTTTGGAGGAGAAAGAATGATGAGTTGCATCCAAAGAACACCATTCCTACTGTGAAGCATGGGGTAGAAACATCATGCTTTGGGGCTGTTTTTCTGCAAAGGGACCAGGACAACTGATCTGTGTAAAGGAAAGAATGAATGGTGCCATGTATTGTGATTTTGAGCCATCAGCAAGGGCATTGAAGATGAAACGTGGCTGGGTCTTTCAGCATGACAATGATCCCAAACACACTGCCCGGGCAACGAAGGAGTGGCTTCGTAAGAAGCATTTCAAGGTCCTGGAGTGGCCTAGCCAGTCTCCAGATCTCAACCCCATAGAAAATCTTTGGAGGGAGTTGAAAATCTGTGTTGCCCAGCCACAGCCCCAAAACATCACTGCTCTAGTGGAGATCTGAATGGAGGAATGGGCCAAACTACCAGCAACAGTGTGTTAAAAACCTTGTGGGAGACTTACAGAAAACGTTTGATCTCTGTCATTGCCAACAAAGGGTATATAACAAAGTATTGAGATTAACTTTTGTTATTGACCAAATACTTATTTTCCACCATAATTTGCAAATAAATTCTTTAAAAATCAGACGATGTGATTTTCTGAATTTTATTTTCTCATTCTGTCTCTCATAGTTGAAGTGTACCTATGATGAAAATTACAGGCCTCTCTCAGCTTTTTAAGTGGGAGAACTTGCACAATTGATGGCTGACTAAATATTTTTTTCCCCACTGTATGTTAAACATGGAATTCTTTAAAACTAGACAAACCCAATAGTTCCACAAAAATATGACAGACGTTATACTACTTTCACGTTATGTTAATTCTCAGAAGATGATGTCATTAAGGAACCTGATTTTTGTTAGTTAAAAGGATAGTTGTTCCAAACCTGCATGAATTCATAACCCTAACCTGAACACAAAAGAAGATATTTTGAAGAATATGGGTTACATTATGGTAACAGTTCAACTGTTTAGTAACCCATATTCTTTAAAATATCTTCTTTAGTGTTCAGCAGAAGAAATTCCTACAGGTTTGGAACAACTTGAGGGTAACTAAATGTCATAATTTTCCTTTAATGGGATATTACAAAAGACTAAGGGGGTGGGAAGGAAAATTGAGGAAAAAGAGGTATCATTACCAGTTGAAAAACGTTTTTTTGATCAAAGAAATGGAAAAAATAACACCTGGATTATGTCTTTCTTTTGCCAGTTTTTCCCACTCAAAACAATAGAAACAATGTGATTTAAAATGCATTCCATGTTCAATTACAATATTTGATTAAAATAAAACATAAACAATGATTTCCACTAATTTAAGGGATAGTTCACCCAAAAATGACTATCACTATTTACTAACCCTCATGTCGTTCCAAACATGTATAAAATTTCTTCTGCTGAACAGAAAAGATATGTTTTTAAAATGCTGTAGAGCTGCACAATTAATTGTTAAAAGAATGACAACCATTCGGCTATGTTTATTAAACCTTTGACAAATACAATTACAGCGAACATTCAAATCTGTGTTGGCGCTGCCGCTAAGCAGTTGTCATTTATTGCTATGAAAGAGCTTCACAATCAGTTTTTTAACCACACACGTGGTTTCTGTGTTACAGTAATGCAAATTATCACAGAAGTATACTGGGATAAAAGTTTATACTTTGGGTATAAACACTGATACCTACGGAAGAGATCAGAACAGAGTAAGTCACCTTTTGAAAAGCAACTGGACGCTTCAAATAAAGATCGATGTGTCAATTGCATCGTGGTGGAGTCAAGTGACTGTTAAAAATATATTTATCATTGAATCATTCATTCAAGAGATTAGTTCAAAAACGCAGATTCATCCAGTAATGAAACAAGTCTTCATGAGTGAGTCATTGGATCATTCATTTGAACCTATATTTTAAACAAACAATTCAATTCAGAATTGCAGCAGAGTTGTGATATAAAAAATAAAAAAAACAATTCTCAGTTTATCCAGAATAGTACAGCTCTAAAATGTTATGTATGCAAACAACTTTGGTTCCCAAAACTTCCTTTTTTTTTGTCCGTGCAATGGAATTCAGTGCGAACCCAAAACTCTTTAGTCACCAGTTTCTTAAAAATATATTTTTTGTGTTTGCCAGAAAAAAAAGTCATACACTTTTGGAATGACATATGGGTGCGTAACCGATGACAGAATTTTTATTTTTAGGTGGACTGTCCCTTTAATGAACTAAAAAATTTGTTTTATATAATGTTGTAAATATTTTTGTATGTAATAATGTATACAGTATATTGAAAGAGATATGATTAGGGTTTTGAAAATACTGCAGAGTAGGAATAATCCATACACAGAAAGAGCAAATTATGAACTATTTGCATTGGAATATTCTTTAAAGAACAATAATAATGATTGTTTGTGCAACATGATGATTGTTTGCTTTTTCTCTCTTGTCATTTCCTCCTATTTGGTTCCTGAAACTAAAGGCAAGTCTTTTCCTGGTGAGTGTGTTCCCAGTTTTTATAGTTTGTTTTGGCTGAAATTTGCCCCTAAATAAAGTGAAATGATGTGGGAGTCAAGCCCATTTTGTTGACTTGTGCTTGTTTTTGTGTTCCTCATTTCAGATGAAGCTGCTTCAGTTTCAAGCAGTGAAGGTAAGAGAAATCCAGACCATACATTGATACATTTTACACCTGCAAGCTCAAGTGGTAAAACATTGCACTAACAAGGTCATATATTCGCTTCCCAGGAAACATGTATAAAAAAAAACTTCAATGCACTGCACTTGAGTGTCTACCAAATAAATTATTCTTCATGGGGCAGTTTTGCCATATTATACTCAAAATATATAATATTATACAAAAATCTTTTTGTACATTTTTGGGGTTTACCAGAATAGATTTTCATGCTTGAATGTTAAAAAACGCCTTATTTTTCACGCCATATTTTATTTTACATTGTTGCAACACCTCTCTCTTTCCAGTCTGTCCGTCTGCTTTATTTCGTTTCTCTCTATGAATCCTCTCCTTCCAAAAAGTGCAGTCTTTCAGTTTCAAATGATTGCAAATCCAGCGTCGAACTGGACCTTGTTTCGTCACTGAACTACCACGAAACAAACTAGCACACTTGCACAACTCCTTTGCTGCCCCGAGAAAAACAAATGGCGTACTGTTCCCTTAACACTGGGTTATTTGGGAAGCTGAACAAGGTTATCTTTCCCTCACAACCACAAACATCTTTGATGATTTTGCTGTCTAAAAAACAAAATGACAGTCCAGCCGATGACTTCCGAAACACAAATGTAGCATGTTGATGGCTTCTTGCTCTCGCTGTGGTTGATTTGTGTGTGTGTGTGTGTGTGTGTGTGTCCATACAAGGAATTCTGCCCTTTATGATGTCATACAGGGCCATACTCAGAAGAAGAAAAAAACTTTCAGAAACTTGTACAAATCCTGAAGGAGTGTATTTAGAACAGAAATACTCTGTCATACGTCCAAATCATTTTTTGAAACTCCACAGTCCTAATCTTTAACAGTGTAAATACGTCAGAATGCATGAAATAGCATTAGTCACCTCATTTAAATGAGAATATTGTGACGGCTACACTACAGGAAGAAAACGCAAGACTACAATCGAGATGTTTCAGGGAGTTTTTACTGATGAATAACTCCCTTTGGAGTGTACTTTGTAACTTTGCAGACCTTTTTTATACTCAAACAGCAACTTTACACACTAAAGAAAAGCATAAAAGGTCCTCTTTAAGTAAATCACACACTATTGTTATAACACCGCTATCTGCCTGTTATACTGCTGACCATGTTCAATAATTAATCATTGTGAGTCAGAGACACAGGAGAGGTTGTATCAGACCGAATACACAAACAGGAAAGAGAAAGCGATGTATTCTCCTCTCGTCTTTCAGAAGTTTCTCTGGGGTGATGGATCACAGCTGCAGCTTCAGTCCAAACACACAGTGCACTCCGTGAGCTCTAGTGGGCTTTACATTCTCTGACTGGTTTAACTGCATGTGTGTAGAAGAAATCTGATGAGATCTACATTATGAATAACAAAATAACATCTCACACACGCTAGGAAGTCAAAGTACTGCAAATGATCTGACTGCATCCTGAGCGGATACATGGTGTTGAACATTCCACCTCATGATTTATGCATTAGATGCAGTGTGAGAAGTGTTCACCTGCAGTCTTATTGAGAATTCACTCTTTATCTTCGGCTTCATTCGTGATTAGTTTTGTTGATACATTTTATCACATATTATAAGACCGACTGTTCATGATAAAAAAGGAACATTTTAAGTTTAATAAACATTTGCCAGTTTCTTAGATTGATACTGTTTGTATTCATGTTGGTTTCATTTGGTTTAAAAAAAATGTAATACCATTTTCAAAAAGTTTGCATTGAATTATAACCATCATGTAAAAACATACTTTCCATACGTACATTACACTTAATTAGTAGATGGTACAAGAAAAAAAGAGCATGTAATCATGTCATTGACCCATACCTAGGTAACGTGTCCTGTTGCTGTCTCTCAGGCAGGAAGTCGTGTGGACACTCCAGACTGATGGTGAGCGAGTGGTCTGAGGAGGACGTGTTGGCATGGTTACGTGAGGAGGGACTGGAGGCCGTGATTGACACGTTTAAATCCAATAACATCGATGGAGAGGAGCTGCTTTCTCTCACCAAGGAAACCCTCAGCTCTGAGCTGCACATTGGTAAAATTACAGCACACATTACTCAGTATCGGTATTCATGTCTCATACCTTGCTGTAGACTCTACTTTATGCATGTACACGATTAAGAACTGGTCTTGGTGGAGATCACGTCAATAATACTGCAGGGATGACCTTTAAGTGTTACCTCAGCTGATGTAATGCGGAGTTATATAAAAATAACATGGATTTTTACCATGTCCCTTATACATAACCTAACAGGAAATCTTGATTGGGTTGTGTATTTTTAGGAAAAATCATGAAAAAAGTGGCCAACATAAGACCTAATCCTAGAGATTGTGGGGAATGTAAACATGGGATTTGTTGAGTTATGTAAAGCACTTGCCTGTGTGGTGTCCAGTTCGTGTGCATTAAAGCTGATTATTTCCACGTTGGTCCTAAAACCAGCAGATATTTACATAAGAAATCCCATCCTAATGTGCACTTCTGAAAAAAAAAGAAAAAGAAATCGCTTGTCCAACTTGCCATGACCGTCAAATCACCCCCGTTTTATTGAGCATGACATTTGAAGAGACTTGAAGGCCGTACATTGGCCTGTCCCGTTTCCTCTGTATAGTCAGATACAGATAGTTTGGAGCAGTGGTGTGTGATGGGCTGCTGAAATGAGAAGTGCCAGAAATGGGCCTTCATAAAAGAGGTATATTACGCATATAAAAACAGCACTATATTATTTTAACGCATATAAAAAAATTCATTTGTATTCAAGTATTATCACATTGGCTGTACAAGTTATTTTAACTTAAATTATATTAAAACTATACTTAAAAATTAAGTTAAATCTCATAACTTATAAAAAAATTGAAATTGTTTAAATAATTTTAGTTTGTTCAAACATACGTTGCCATGACTTATTGATTGTATCTTTAAAAAAATCTTTTTCATAAAATCTTTTTTAAGTGCTTGACAAACACAATATGTAAATTTACTTCAAGTTTGTACTTACCTTTACATGTCCTCCTGCAAAATGGAGATCAACTCATCATAATAGTGGATAGGTTGTGAATTGCAATCGCCCACCGCTCACCTCTCCCTTTTCGAAGCGCATATAAAAGCTACGGTGGCCGACACAGGACAAAAATGTAATTTGAGACAGCAGAGAGTAGCTAGCGCTCTGTAGAAAACTTTGTTTGTTTAGGGCTACTGTAGAAACATGATGCCGCAAAATGGTGACTTCGCTGTAAGGGGACCCGTGGTGTATGTAGATAGAAATGGCTCATTCGGAGGTAATAAAAACATAACGGTACATTATGTAAGGTCTTTATACACCACTAAAAACATAGTCATGTATATTATATTGCATTTCTGTCAATAGATCCTCATAAATATTACACACTGCACCTTTAAAGGAATCACCCAGATTCATTGCTAGACTTTGCATAGCCATTTTCAAATTCTACAACTTCACAAACACGCAAATCACTATTACAAGTTTTACAACCTTGCGTCGTAAAGATAACTAAAGACGGGACTAAAAGAAACGTTTCATTCTGACAAACGTATGATATGCACCTATAGGGAGAGGGGAAACTAAGAAACCGCCTGCAATTGACAATGCAAACTTGCATTTAATCATTCTTTTAACTAAATAAAGTTATAGTGTGATTTGTTAGTCTGTTAATTTTTACCAGTTACGCCCATTTAAAGATGATTTACGTGGCACTTGCCAACATGATTGTTGGTTGTTATTATAAGGGCACTTGCTTTTCACCTGTAGTTAGTAATTACGAATACATTCTTGCTACACTTTAGGTGCTCACTCACTGAGCTCAATGGAGGCAAAAGAGGTGGACAGTACTTTTTTTTTTTTCTTTCTCTTGATCGTTTATCTGATTTTGCTTGCTTATATTCAATGACATTCTGTAAACGCTAGAAACAAATGTAGACATAAAGAGTGGGCCACAATTGGAATTGGAGGTCAAACCACCGCTGTTCTATTAGCACAGATGTATCGATACGTGTACTTGAGCATCCCACTTTTCTGTGATTGGACGTGTTGAAGTGTTTTTGTGCTCTCTCAGAGTCTCTGGGCCTGCGGAGTAAGGTCATGAAGAAGATTGAGGAGTTGAAGATGGCACCAGTCTCTAACGGCACCCCCGACGAGTACCTCTGTCCAATCACACACGAGATCATGAAGGACCCAGTGATCGCTGCTGGTAAGCATCTGAGAGGGGTTAACCTGCTTGACTGGACTTTTTTTTTAGTTAAAGCATTAGTTGTTGTTTTCTGCCTACAGACGGCTACTCGTATGAACGGGAGGCCATCGAGAGCTGGATCAACATGAAGAGCCGTACCAGCCCTATGACCAACCTGCCCCTGCAGACCACCCTTCTGACACCCAACCGTACCCTGAAAATGGCCATTTTCCGATGGACTACTTGTCAGTGAGTTCCTATAATACTGACCCTAGATAAGTCAGGCGAGTAAGACTTCACTGTGAAAATACATGTATGGTAAGTGCAAATGGCTATAAACTGTGTTATCAGGCTAATTGGGTATCTGTATGCTATGCTAGTACATAAAAGCTAACTACTACAGACATTAATAGTCATTATAATGTAGTTTAAACAGCATTCATCTTAACATGATTTTGTAGGAATTGTAATCAGGCGCTAAAGGGAGTACTTATTAAAAGTAATTTGAGCCAATGGGATCGCTTGGGATTTCAAGGAGGACCTTATTTGTCACCACACGGGGTTCAGACGCAAGAATTGATCGTTTCATCTCGTATAATGTGTCATAGTGGGCAACAACTGACGACGCATCTGTGACACTTTACGACGTCACGACAGAAAGACTAGCATGTTTAATTTTTTCCGGTCCTCCAAGGCAGGTTCTGTCACATCTATTATGTTGACCAATAGGAGCACAGAAGCTCTTTTGTACACAGCTTTCAAACATGGCCGAATGAAAGAGAGATGATTGTATTGGAGATGCTAGGCGGAAATATAGGGGCGGCGCTTCAGCAACCCGGTGAAACCTGGAATTAGCATTAAGCTAGTATAACAATTGTATGTTTACAGCAAAGTTCCTTTCAAGCAAAGTCTGTTCACCCGGTGGCCATATTTGCAACGCCTCCAGACAGCTGTTTCAGACATCCAAGATCAAGTCAAATCTATTTGAATTGCACTCGATAACTTCCACTACGGTTTTGGACACCGCTCCAAATTGTTGTTCCCTCAAATATTGCCCTATTTGAGGGTATAGGGGGCAATTTTGGAATCAGCCTTTGAGAACCAGAGGCTCTAACGGCAGCTGCAGTGACTTTACCAATCACCAATTGGCTCTTTTACTTAGAAGACGGGACATATTCCGTCATATTGCATGTTGCAATTTGCAATTTCAAATCCAGCCTTCTTGATGATGTCAGGCACGTTGTTGAAGACGGCAAGTGATGATTGGTCAAGCAACGTGTATTCTGGCGTTTCTTGTCCACGACATGAGAATTTAGGAGCATAATAAACTCAGCGACTATCGTAACAGACAAAAATATTGTGTATTCTGAACCTGGCATTAGTTCTTGATTTAAGATCAAATTCAGCCTTAATCCTGAGAGTGAGAGCAGAGTTCTTTTAGATGTGATGGGAGGTTCATGCCATCATCCATCAGCAAAGTGATGGTAGTTGTCGCATGCTGATTGAAGAGCAAGTTGTTCATAATCAGGCTAAAACTCCTAAATGATTCTCCATCATAACACAGCAGTGTTGTTGAGTGGCCTTATACATCATAATAAATGTTTATCATCCCATTTCTGCTCCGTAGCGGACAGTTTGCTGGTGTAATTATACCGTTTGTAGCACATAATTATGATTTCTCCTGTGATCGCCCATCATGACTCGCATGTTTGAATACAGGTGAAATTCTCCAGTTGATTTAGACTTATTTCATAAAATGATTTTTGAGACAAGTTATTTATCATTTAAAGGGTACAATGTTGCTTATATGAAATAGTATACATGCTTGAAATCAGGTATATATTTATTAGTGGATGCTCATTGTAACCAGTTCAGTGACCCGGTCTCATGGCTTTACTATGTAACCACATGTATATTATTGTACATAAGAGCACTGTTATGTCCTGTCTGACTTGTCTGATGAACATGCAGCAATAAAATCATCTGTTGAACAACTGACTTTTGTCTTGAGATTCATTTTAACATTGATTAATGATGATTGCTTAAGGATGCACTGGAGTTTCAAACAAATCCCTAACCCTAAAATTAAACTATTACATGTAACTTGTCCCACATGTTTGTGCAACCATATGATAAATCATCCTGCTTATTTAATTACTTGTAATCAGATTTAGGAATGAGGAGTTTTGTGTGGAGTTGCTACCTATAGCAACTCTACACAACTACACTTTGCTTCAGAAAATATAAAAAAAGGTACATTGTTACCATGTTGTTGTTTTGTTTTTGTAAATAACCCTATTTTAGGGAGCAGTCTACACAATAATTGATTCCCTATCCTGTGTCAATCAAATAAAAATCAAAAAGCAGTAAGCATCACTACTCAGGATTTTCTCCATCAAATCTTTCAACCTTATGTATGACTTACACTATATTTCCAAAAGTATTGGGACACCCCTCCAAACCATTGAATTTAAGTGTTTTCAATCACTTCCATGACCACAGGTGTATAAAATCAAGCACCTAGGCATGCAGACGCTTCTACAAACATCTGTGAAAGAATGGGTCGCTCTCAGGAGCTCAGTGAATTCAAGCGTGGTACCGTGATAGGTTGCCACCATTTCCTCACTACTAAATATTCCTTGGTCAACTGTTAGTGATATTATAACAGTGGAAGCAATTGGGAACAACAGTAACTCAGCCATGAAGTAGTAGGCCACGTAAAATCACAGAGCGGGGTCAGCGCATGCTGAGGTACACAGTGCACAGAAGTCACCAACTCTCTTCAGAGTCAATAGCTACAGACATCCAAACTTCGTATGGCCTTCAGATTATCTCAAGAACTGCGTAGAGAGCTTCATGGAATGGGTTTCCATGGCCGAGAAAGCTGCATCCAAGCCTTACATCACCAAGTGCAATGCAAAGCTTTGGATGCAGTGGTGTAAAGCACGCCGCCACTGGACTAGAGAGCAGTGGGGACGCTTCTCTGTCTGGCAATCTGATGGACGAGTCTGGGTTTGGCGATTGCCAGGAGAACAGTATTTGCCCGACTGCATTGTGCCAAGTGTAAAGTTTGGTGAAGAGGGGATTATGGTGTGGGGTTGTTTGTCAGGGGTTGGCCTTGGCCCCTTAGTTCCAGTGAAAGGAACTCTTAATGCTTCAGCGCACCAAGACATTTTGGACAATTTCATGCTCTCAACTTTGTGGGAACAGTTTGGGGATGGCCCCTTCCTGTTCCACCATGACTGCGCACCAGTGCACAAAGCAAGGTCCATAGAGACATGGATGAGTGAGTTTGGTGTGAAGGAACTTGACTGGCCTGAACAGAGTCCTGACCTCAACCGATAGAACACTTTTGGGATAAATTAGAGTGGAGACTGCGAGCCAGGCCTCCTCGTCCAACATCAGTGCCAGACTTCACAAATGTGCTTTTAAAAGAATGGTCAAAAATTCCCATAAACACACTCCTAAATCTTGTGGAAAGCCTTTCCAGAAGAGTTGAAGCTGTTATACAGGGAGTGCAGAATTATTAGGCAAATGAGTATTTTGACCACATCATCCTCATTATGCATGTTGTCTTACTCCAAGCTGTATAGGCTGGAAAGCCTACTTCCAATTAAGCATATTAGGTGATGTGCATCTCTGTAATGAGAAGGGGTGTGGTCTAATGACATCAACACCTTATATCAGGTGTGCATAATTATTAGGCAACTTCCTTTCCTTTGGCAAAATGGGTCAAAAGAAGGACTTGACAGGCTCAGAAAAGTCAAAAATAGTGAGATATATTGCAGAGGATGCAGCAGTCTTAAAATAGCCAAGCTTCTGAAGCGTGATCATCGAACAATCAAGCGTTTCATTCAAAATAGTCAACAGGGTCGCAAGAAGCGTGTGGAAAAACCAAGGCGCAAAATAACTGCCCGTGAACTGAGAAAAGTCAAGCGTGCAGCTGCCAAGATGCCACTTGCCACCAGTTTGGCCATATTTCAGAGCTGCAACATCACTGGAGTGCCCAAAAGCACAAGGTGTGCAATACTCAGAGACATGGCCAAGGTAAGAAAGGCAGAAAGTCGACCACCACTGAACAAGACACACAAGCTGAAACGTCAAGACTGGGCCAAGAAATATCTCAAGACTGATTTTTCTAAGGTTTTATGGACTGATGAAATGAGAGTGAGTCTTGATGGGCCAGATGGATGGGCCCGTGGCTGGATTGGTAAAGGGCAGAGAGCTCCAGTCCGACTCAGACGCCAGCAAGGTGGAGGTGGAGTACTGGTTTGGGCTGGTATCATCAAAGATGAGCTTGTGGGGCCTTTTTGGGTTAAGGATGGAGTCAACCTCAACTCCCAGTCCTACTGCCAGTTTCTGGAAGACACCTTCTTCAAGCAGTGGTACAGGAAGAAGTCTGCATCCTTCAAGAAAAACATGATTTTCATGCAGGACAATGCTCCATCACACGCGTCCAAGTACTCCACAGCATGGCTGGCAAGAAAGGGTATAAAAGAAGAAAATCTAATGATATGGCCTCCTTGTTCACCTGATCTGAACCCCATTGAGAACCTGTGGTCCATCATCAAATGTGCGATTTACAGGAGGGAAAACAGTACACCTCTCTGAACAGTGTCTGGGAGGCTGTGGTTGCTGCTGCACGCAATGTTGATGGTGAACAGATCAAAACACTGACAGAATCCATGGATGGCAGGCTTTTGAGTGTCCTTGCAAAGAAAGGTTGCTATATTGGTCACTGATTTGTTTTTGTTTGGTTTTGAATGTCAGAAATGTATATTTGTGAATGTTGAGATGTTATATTGGTTTCACTGGTAAAAATAAATAATTGAAATGGTTATAAATTTGTTTTTGTTAAGTTGCCTAATAATTATGCACAGTAATAGTCACCTGCACACACAGATATCCCCCTAAAATAGCTAAAACTAAAAACTACTTCCTAATAAACTACAAAAATATTCAGCTTTGATATTAATGAGTGTGTGTTCATTGAGAACATGGTTGTTGTTCAATAATAAAATTAATCCTCAAAAATACAACTTGCCTAATAATTCTGCACTCCTGTAGCTGCAAAGGGTGGGCCAACTCCATATTAAACCCTACGGATTAAGAAAGGTTCATGTGCATGTAAAGGCAGACGTCCCAAATCTTTTGCCAATATAGTGTATATTTACGCTTGTTTTTTGTCTCCGTCTGCCTTTAGACCTGTTCTGATTCTACAGCTGTAGAGGTATCTAATGATTCAAACAATACTACGATACTAACATACAGGTCTCCACCTGCTCCGTGTAGAATTAAAACCCTTTAGAAAGCTATAATGAGTATAATTCTTCATCTCATGTGAGTGGACACTATTCAGATGGCTCTAATGCTTTAGGACTTGTAAAAGAAATGTAATAAATTAAAATAACTAAAGTCTTAAACTGGGGTTTATTGTATATGATGCTGAGATATTCAAATACAATTCATAACAGCCCTATACATGAAATAAATTTCAAATAATGTACATATGAAATAACATCAGTCCTCACAGACATCTGAATATGGTTCACCATAACATGCATGTAAACCTGGTCTCCTTTATACAGTTCGTCTCAATCTCACAATCATAGTGGTATTTCATAATATATAGCTGTGCAAAAATAACTAATATATAAAATATAATATTGTTTTAATCAGACAACCAAGCCATAAATAAATTAGTCAAAACAGTGAGTCATTTATGAAGCAATACAACAGACTTCCCAACAGAAATACACACACAAACAGACTCATCGCCATTCAAACAGGAAATGCTTTTGAATACACATTGGACCGGCCCACAATCCTACTGTAAAAGACAGTGTTTCATCTCGGTAGACGTCCTATGTCCTTACAGAAGTCTAAAGTCAGGTCATCTTAATACATTAATACATCATCTGTGTTATAGCTCTGCTCTCTTTAAATGTGCAGATGCAGCGTTGCGCATTTAAAAATGTGCTTAAATACCTCTGAAGCTGTAGTTGTAAACGGAAACGCAAGGCAATCTTTTATTCGTGTGTGCTTACCTGGAGCACTCACACAAAATGCTTTGAATTTAGGGGAACGCTTTACATTAAGGTTCCCTTTGTAAAGGGTTCATAAAGGTGTTTTTAAATGACTAATAACTCATAAACCATTTATAATGCATTTGTAAATAAGCAGTTATAACTGAATGACTAAAAAGGGTGACTTTAAAGCAATACTGAAAATAGTGAGGCATTTTTAACTCACATTTTATAAATGCTTCATAAATGTATTTATTCACACTTATTTACCTCAAAACCAGATTCCTGATTTTTTTCATGATGCAGCAAAAATAGAATCCAGAAAAATACAAGGGTGTTGTATTTGAGGTTCTCTCATTAATATTAATAACTGCCACTTTTCTTTTTGCCATGTTCCTTACCAAAAGTTACTCCCATGATATCCCACAAAAAAACTCATTATGCCTATCAACTACTTGAAATGATCAAATGTTATTTTCGAGGGAAAAAAATTGCACAATAACTTGAGATATTAATACTGAATAGTTTAATTCCAATATTAGTTACTTGTGAACCTTAGAGTAAACATGTGAACCATTTATTAATGAGTTATAAACATTAATAACCAGTGAAATTCAACCTTAAGGTAAAGTGAACACCTGTGAATCATTAATAAATGGTTCACATGTGTTCACCTTTAAATTAAGGTTGATTTTCACTGGTTATTAATGTTTATAACTCATTAATAAATAGTTTAGTTAAATAAGTGTGAATAAATAAATTTATTAAGCATTTATAACATGCAAGTTAAAAATGGCTCACTATTTGGCAGGTATTGCGTTAAAGTCACTCTTTTTATTCATGCCGTTATAACTGCTTATCAACAATTTATAATGCATTTGTAAATGTGTTATTAGTCATTTAAAACACCTTTATGAACCCTTTACAAAAAGAACCTTAATGTAAAGGGTTACCGAATTTAGTCTTCAAAACTGTTGATGAAAACCGAGCCCCCTATATTAAAATCGTAAGATTGTAAATAATTTGTGCTCAACATAAAGTATGAGTTTGTAGCTACACGTTGGACTCAATAAAGGAGCGTTTAGGTTTAATGGAGCTGATCAGGATGGGGTTGTCCCGGGCCAGGCTGGCCTGCTTGTGCTTGGTGTCGTTGTAGTGCTGCTGGAGGGGATTACTGTCCTTGTATCCGGGTCCAGGATGAAATTCGGGTGTATGTGTGCTGTTATGGATGGGCTCCTGATAAGCGCTCAATTTAGCGTATTGGAGGTCACTAGTCAGTCCTTGCGAGTGCGTGTTCATGACAACACTTACATTGTGACCTACGAGCCCTTCTGGCACAAGTCCTTGCCAGCCGTAACTGGACACCAGGTTGCCATGGTGACCTTGCTGCTGCTGCTGCTGCTGGAAACGTGCAGTCTTGTCAATAACACCCATAAAGGGGCGTGGCTTATGCTCAGATTGCCTTGTGCTGCTGTCGGGAGCACACGCCACAGAATTGCGTGTGCGGCTGGTATCTGACAGGTTTCCGCTGGAGGAGCTGGACACTCTCACGCTGCTGCTCCTGCAAAATTCCACCCTTGGCTCAACGCTGCCTTCGGCCTTCTCTGCATGACCAAACTGAATGTGACCCTCTCTGGTACCACTGAGCGGACCCCTCTCAACACTGCCAATGTCAATGCAGGGCCCTGCTCGGAGCGAGGTGGGACGGTGGCGGCTCGGTATTGGGCTCGACCCGGCACTCTGGGGAGTCCTGCCCTCGATGTGTAGCGAGCTGCTGTACTCTCGGTTTTTCATGCTTTGAGCCTGTCTGGATGGAAGGCGTCTGTGGGCGGCCCGTCCAGAGGCAGCCGCTGAGACAGCAGCCTGGGCATCCGATATCGCCAGGCCTAGAGAATCGGGCAAGGTACGGCTTTGATGCCAGCTCTCCTTCCTTTTCTCCTGCCGAGAGGATTCTTGCTCACACCGCTCCTCCTCCTCATCTGCCTGCAACATGTTTATGCTGAGACTGTCTGGGCTTTTTTCCAAACTCTCAATGTCTCGGTCATCTTCGCCATCATCATCATCTTCCTCGTCATCATCATTATCATTGTCTTCCTCGTGGTGTGAGGGGTTGGCGTGAGAGGTAGGGTGTTTAGAGCCCTGTCGCTGCAGGTGTTGGCACTCTTCCTCCACGCGTGCCAGCAGACGTCTGATCTCTCGGTTACTGGGACACAGACGCGCCGCTTCGTAAAGATCAGCCAGCGCAGCTGCAAACTGCCTGAGAGAGTGAAAAGGAACTGGTAAATATTTAATCATTATTAAGTGCACTATATGCAGTAGATGGTTTAGAGCTATGCTTTCTCTCACTAAACCTTGGGAGCTGCCTTACTGCCTACCTCTAGCATGGGCAGCAGTCTATGTCAGGGGTTCTCAACTCTGGCCCTCAAACTTTGCAGAGTTTCCAACGCTGATGGAACTTACCTGAACAAGCTAATCAAGGTCTTTAGGGTTGCGAGAAAGTTACAGGCAGGTGAGTTTGATCAAGGTTAGAACTAAACTCTGCAGGAATGTGGACCTCGAGGGCCAGAGTTGAGAACCCCTGCTCAACATAAACAGGATCTTTAACCACAATGCAACCTTATAAATGACTCATTTAAGACTTTAATTACAGGCAGAAACTTTAAAACAACTGGTTTGAACAGCTACAGCTAATCTGAACATTAGTATTTTGTTAAGCTAACAATTATCCCATAACAGGCAAAATTTGCCTTGAGTCTTGCACATGGTCAGTTAAATGCAGGTACCCGACAGGTGGACCAATACAATTTGATGGAACGGGAGGAACATATTTACCTTGTCATTTGCTGTGCGGATCGGGAGTCAGTAGGCACAGGCGTACTGCGGGTTAAATAGCCAATGTTATTTTCGGTACTGGCTGATAGGTAGGCAGCTGCTTTCAAACTCCCTTGCATATTTGTGTTTACGCTATGAAGAGTGTCAAAGATTTGCATTTACAATGCATTTATATTAAAGCCAATCAAGCGCATTAACGCAAAGAAGTATTGGAGTGTTTAAGTTAGCACAGAATCCGCTCTGATTTTCTGATGTGGCTCTAATGTGAAGAATATTTAGATAGGCGTATGCGTTTAATTTAGACACATTTGCACCCGCATACTGTTCTACATTTTGAGTTAATCATTCCTGTCACAAAGTCTTTCCTGTCCTGTGTATAGTTTTCAGCAATACATACTATAAAAGTGTGAGAATTAACCTAGTCAACAAACCATTTGCATGATCACTGCACATTAGAATGCCAATTCAAGGCAGTAGCGCTGTACTTTGAGTCACGCAAGTCTGTCCCTCTGAGGAACTGAGTGGATAGCAGCTCACAAATGTTATAATAAATTTGCACCGGGATTAACTAGAAAAATCAAAAATGCCACTTAGGGTGTGTTCACACTTGTAGTTCAGGTCACTTGGTTCATTCCGATTGGCACTTTTAACACCGAACCTAAAGGTATATGGATACGTCCACAACCTGATTGGTCCGCTTTTATGATGTACTGCCTATTTTGAGACGTAACTAATAGAACTTCCAAAACAATGCTGTGTCTGTGCTAAATGCGCTCGTTGTATGTGTGCAGCCTACATATGATAGTATTTTGACCAGCTGAGAACCCAAGAAGAGCTTATAAAATGTATGATGGAGTAACAGCATGACAGCGACAAGAAGCCTTTGTCACACACACAAATGAAGATCTGCAGCGAGGAGACACAACATCATGACTATGACCAGAAAAAACAGGTATGCTTGAGCATTCTGTCCTTTTTAGGGACTCATCTTAATGTTTTTGGTTCGTTTACATGTCTTTGGTATGTGTGCATTCATATTTCATTCGAACTGCACAAGAGTTTGTTTGTGAACCGAGACCCATCTTTTCAGCGCACCATGGTTCATTTTAATCCAACCGAACATGCCAAGTGTGAACACCCTTAATAACAAAAAGGTTTCCAACCCCTGTACTATAATGAGCACAAAAATAATTTAAATCACAGAAATATTGGGTGAAATTATATATTGATTTTTGATGTCATGACTTTCATGTTGGCTTATGATTAATATTGGTAGCATAATTAGAAGGTAGCATAATTTGATTGTTGCAGTAGAGTACCAATACATATATATATATATATATATATATATATATAAAACATTTTTTATAATGTGAATACATGACTATAGTACACTGGCAATATATGCTAATGAAAGTTAAACTAACCTGCAAAATAGCTTTTTTAAATTGCTGAAAAAGTACACAACACATTAGTAGTTCATGACTCCTAAGTTTGATTCAAGTTTAAATAGTAATGTCTCCGTTACGTATGTAACCCTCGGAAGAAGGGAACGGAGACATTACTTCGAAGACTGACGAAATCACGTCAGTCATCGACATCGTGTCAAACGTGACTGAATGAAAGGGAACCAGAGATGACTCAATAGTTCAAACAACTATAAAGTCCGTAAAGGGACTCGCACCAGTGACTCCTATTTTGCATTTCATCCAATTTGCAAACTGGTTGAACTGATTCATAAGAACTGCACAAATGGAGAGTTTTGTTGCATTATATGTTCGGGTTTGCGTGCAGACAGCAAGGACAATGGAAGTGTTTCACTATTATCAGAATCAATTCACATGTTCCAAACCAGCATGAAGGCTCTTTACCTGCTGCTCCTTTTGGCTCTGGCACGTGCATAAAATGCCTCATAGGACTTTGGTTTGAGCTCAAGAGCTTTGGTGGCAAACTCCTCAGCCATGCCAAAATCCTGTCAAGAACAAATGTAAAAGGAATAAGCGTGACAAGGAAAAAATTAGGACCAATCAAGTTTTCAGAAAGTTTAAGTCTCAAAGGATTAGTTCACTTCAAAATGAAAATTTACTGACCCCAATGTCATCCAAGACTTCTTCAGTTGAAAAGATTTTAAGTTTTTTGAGAAAAAAATTTCAGGATTTTTCTCTATATAATGGACTTCAATGGCAACCAACAGGTCCAAATCAGTGCAGTCTCAAAGGGCTTTGAAGGACTTCAAAGTGCTCTGCACGATCCCAGCTGAGGAATTCGCTTATCTAGCGAAGCGATCTGTAAAATAAACATTTTAGACTTTTTAACCACAACTGTTCGTCTTGTGCTGGTCTGCGACACGCATTACTTAATCACGTTGGAAAGGTCACGCTGGACGTAGGTGGAAGTACCGCCCTATGGCCTGGCGTGTCGCAGACCAGCACTTGAGAAACAGTTATGGTTAAAAATTATATACATTTTTATTTTTTTTTAGAAAATGACCGATCGTTTTGCTAGATAAGGCCATATTCCTCAGCTGGGATTGTGCAGAGCCATTAGAATCACTTCAAAGCCCTTTGAAACTGCATTGATTTGGACCTTCAACATTTTGGTTGCCATTGAAGTCAATTATATGGAGTCCTGGAATGTTTTCCTCAAAAAATGTCTTTTCCACTGAAGAAAGAAAGACATGAACATTTTGGATGGCATTGGGGTGAGTAAATTATCAGGATATTTTCATTTTGAAGTGAACTCATCCTTTAACTAGACCCATGAGAATGATTAGTGCACTCATGGCAGCACTGTTGCATCCTGGTACTGATGCGTGCATACCAAGGGGCTGGATTTACTTTCACATTCTACCTCAGTCCCTCATTCTGCTCTCATGCATGAATCTGTAATCAGGAGAAATCTCTCGTTGAAATTCCGTCCTTGAGTCTGAGGTCAGAGATTCAATGAGGAGCCATAACTGTCAGCCCTAATGATGCACTTTAAATGTTTAATGGTGGAAGATCCTATTAAAATAACCATTAGAACTTCAGGATGCCTGTGTAATTAGGAAACACGTAGCAGGACACATAGTGACTCTCTCTCTTTATCTCTCTCACACTCACATAATCTGCCTCCTAATTGCACTCAAAACACTTCTATGAACAGCCTGTGAGGCTCTTCTCCTCAACCTAGACAAACCTTTACAAGTATACCGGAGAAGATGAGTGTGTATGTGATCTATATAAAATGCCTATAGCCATTTAATATATTTGATTCTGTTTGTTAAGACACACAGAGATATATATGACCCTGGACCACAAAAACAGTTATACGGGTAAATATTTTAAATTGAGATTTATACAGCACCTGAAAGCCTGAATAAATAAGTTTTCAATTGATGTATGGTTTGTTAGGATAAGAGATACAACTATTTGAAAATCTGGAATCTGAGGCTGAAAAAAAATCTAAATATTGAGAAAATCACCTTTAAAGTTGTCCAAATGAAGACTTTAGCTATGCATATTACTAATAATAATAACATTTGTATATATTTATGGTAGGAAATTTACAAAATACCTTCATGGAACGTGATCTTTACTTAATGTCCTAATGTTTTTTGGCATAAAAGATATTGTTGGCTATTGCCACAAATATGCCCCTGCGACTTATGACTGGTTTTGTGGTCCAGGGTCACACATTCGACATTTGTAACTCATGTGACATACGTTGGTTTTGCGGCGGCAGCGGGACAGGTTGAGATAGAGGGAAACCCGAAGCTCCCTGAATGCCTTCAGGTCTTCCCCGAAACCTTCCCTCGGAAACTTCCTCAGTGCATACTGATACCTCTGAGCAGCTTCCTTCATCTTCCCTTTCTGAGAAAGAAAAGGAGAAAGAATACATGGAGGAAAGGGAAAAGAAAAGAGTGTGAAAGAGTTTCAGAGGACCTTCATGAAAATTTAGCATAGCAATTAGTAGCCGGGTTTCCATTACAAATTTGCACAAAACTTTAGCAATATTTTCTAAATGTCGATAAAAAAAACGTAATGGCGGTTTCTATTAACCAATGTTATGCAACTAAAACATAATTTTTCCCCTTTTGCAATAAGTCATTCCAAAACTCATCGCAACGGATGTTAGTAGATTTAAGTATATCGCAGCCACTGCACTTGCCATTAGCAACATAGGCGTGTTATCCAAGTATTCATGTCAAGGAAAGCACCTTATACTTGGAAGCGGCCACATATGAGGTGTTTCTGGGTATTTCTCCCTCTTATCTGCTTCAAGGTCTTGATAAATTGTGCCATTTCTTTGTTGTTTAGTAGTATTGTAGTACTCAAGGTCTTGGCCTTGTCTCGGTCTCAACCACATTTGTACTCGGTTTTGTACGTTTTAGACATATAGGACTCCGGATTTTGTTTCAAGACCGGTCAAGACCACAACTGCTGGGATATTACTAAATTGCCGGTGCATTGTCAGATTTATTTATTCACATCATTAATGTGATTGGATGTAAAACTTACTGCTTCAGATGCAATCAATAACTTATTTCTAATTTGATTTATTTATTGTGCCGGTTAAGAAATTAATGAAGGATTATGTCAGAAATGTCACCAAAATTAATACAAATGCTCACAAAATTCAAGATATTTTTGCAAATAAGTACTTGTAGGAGATCTGTATTTTTGTAATATAACATGATATAATTAAGCAATATCACAAGAGCAAGAGAGCGGTTTTCACAAATCTGAGCATGACTGCAAAAACCTATTGCTTTTATACAAACATTCAATTTATTCTCAACATTATTTATGCATTTGTGATTTACAAATTCAGATGTATATTCTGTACCACCTCTGCAGTGCAAAGATGAATTTTGTTGTTAATGATTTCATTCTATATATCTTATTCTAATTATATTTATTGATTAAAAAGAAGTCATTACTAAGATGTGGATCTTTATGACTTTAAGGAGTGCTGGTCTGGTCTTGGTCTCAACCCCTCAAAGTTTTTGGTCTTGTCTTGGTCTGAACACGCATTGGTCTTGGTCTCAACTTGGTCTTGGATTAGGTAGTCTTGACTACAACACTACTCTAGAATCCAGTATTCCCGTAATTTTTTTGTCTTTTATGAGTTTAAAAAAGAACTGTCTCGTCTTTTGTCCAAACATCTTTAAAGAATGACTGACTTTTACGTACACCATGTGATCTTTAAATCCCCCAAAAACTATTTCGATTGTTTTTGCTTCCATATACAGTACATGGGAGGGTTTAAAATATATATATATTTTTAAATCTGCGCTATTTAAAGGGTAATGGAAATGCAGTTATTGCTTAAATGTAATATTTGTTGTAAGAACATAGTAACTACAAGTAATGCTAGTTGTTGGCAGTGACAGACCTTATAAAGCAGGTTTCCCTCCTCCATGAGTCTCTGCAAAAGTATGATGAGGATGTCCGGTTTGGAGGTGGCCATGGCCCAGGCAGCGTTACCTTCAGGAGAGAAACAGACGTTAGTTCTGACAGTCAATAACACAGACCGATTCAGAGTATGGCTTTCCTAGTGCTTGTACCTGATCGCTCATAAGGAGATGTTCTGTAGCCTTTAGCAGTGATAGTGACAGCAGTACAGAAAGAAAGAAACAAAAGAGAAAGCATAAAGAATAAATGCAAGGAAAAAACTCAAGAAGAATAGATGTGTGCTGAAATTGGGAAGGAATACACACTACCATTCAAATGTTTGGGGTCGGTACGATTTTTAAAAGGCTTTTGAAAGTCTTTATGCTTTTCAAGGCTTGATCAAAAATACAATAAAATCAGTTATATTGTGAAATATGTTTTGCAATTTAAAATAACTGTTTTCTACTTTTAAATATTTTAAAATGTAATTTATTTCTGTGATGGCACAGCTGAATTACTTCACAGCAATTACTCTTAAGGGTAAGCAATTCTACTCTGGTGGAAACCATGATACTTTTTTTCAGGATTCTTTGATTAAATAGAAAGTTCAAAAGCTTTTGATCAATTTGATGGGTCCTTGCTGAATAAAATAATTCATCTATTTAAAAAAAAAAATCTTACAGACTCCAAACCTTTTAACAGTAGTGTATATACTGAAAAAGAGTGCAAGTTAAGCAATAAGCTTTGAAAACTATATTCAAAACTATATTCACAATACATAGCTTAGCCTCAAGTACCTTTTATAAAACAATTACTACATAATACAAATAAAAAATACACTAAATCATTATATTTATAAAGCAAATCAAACAAATATAAAGCAAATGTGCCAGCCGTCCATTAGAATATGTAATTCCTAGCATGTAATCTGCAGCTAATAGAGAAACTATGCAAACTTGTGAATATAACCTGTATTTTAGAAAAGCTGGAATGGTATCAACCAATCAGCATCCAGGAATCCAGAATCCAGTGCTTTATAATGCTGAAATAAGTGTTAAAACTGCAGAAGTGCTACTTCAGGCTAACTTTAAGAGAACTACAGTAACTAAAGGATGAAGCTATTTATTGGCAGACTTTCGAAACCAGCAAACCTCTTGTGATGGTTTGGATGCTAAAAAAATGAAAACTAGATGGAAACTTTTTGCTTGTACTGCAGTATTACTTGTATACCAAGGGGAAATGAGCATGCAAAAAATGTCTAACCTCTATTTTGCTCCCTTCTAGTGGCTAACTGGCAATCTCAGCTAATTCTAATTTAAAACATGGGTTATTTTTCAGCGGTTACGGAGCTTGCTCACAAAAGCGGGAGATTTTTCTTTCCTTCAATCCAAACAGGAGCTTTGCTGAACCAAGTCTAGTGTGTAGACAAGACAAATCACACCACAACGTCATTAAAATGCGTCTGGCAAAATCATTGCCATCATCAAACTCAGACTGGGAGAGACAGTCGCCATTTCAGATGTAATTAGACGTTTTTAAACTGGAGGGGGAATTTGTTCTCCTAAGGTTTGCACTCTGTGACTTTGGGTAGAAAGCTGAGTGGACTTCGCTATAAAAGTCTTTGCCCTGACGCGGAACGTGAATGACAGTCCCATACATCATCAGCGTCCTACTTAACTGTGGGCTAACAGTCCTGCACGGCTCTGCTGCGAATATGGCCTGGTTTCAATTGCATTTAGGACTCAGCAAAGGAACGCTGTGCTTTTACTCTCCGAGAAAAGGGGAGAACAAATGGAACTCACCACATTCTAGATTTAGAATGGACAAAACCCTCTTGAGAACCTGACTGTGGCGATCTAGATTCTAGAGGACGGCACTTGAACCCAGGAGAGATATAAAGGAATATGTGTCATGATGTTCTGAGGTGAGACTCACCCAATTTAGCCCCTTTCTTCAGCAGAGTGACCACGACCGAGGTGTTTCTGCTACCGATGGCCCGGTCCAGAGGTCTCATGCCGCTGTAGTCCATGTGTTCGATCGCCGCTCCGCACTCGACCAGGTAATGCACCTGAATACAGATCGCTCAGATATGGACACTGAGTAATACTGAGACACAAGCGTCCGAGTGTGTTTGTGTCTGCAAAGAGAGAGATTATCTCAGCTTACTATGTCTGCATCTCCGTAGAAAGCAGCAAGGTCCAGCGGGGTGCGTCCGTGCTTATCCGTGTGGTCAATCTGAGCTCCCCTCTCCACTAGAAACTCCACCACTTTCTTCTGCCCTTTCAAACATGCCCACCCGAGCGGGGTCAGACCTTCTTTATCCACTGCTGTCATACATGCACCTACAATATAAACACAATCATTATAGACTTTTATTTGACAGAATGATGTCAGTTTTGTCACAGTAAATGTACTGCTGTGGTATATTATCCCTGTAAATATATTATATTATAAATATATTTGTTGTTGTTGAGTACAAAAACTGAAGGAATTTATAGACAAGCAAATTACTTTGGTGCATAAGCTCAAAAATGCATAAAATTTCAACAAGGAGAGGAGCTCACACCCATAATCGTAGAAAATGTATTGTTTAAAAAAGAAACTATAGCAGACTACTTGCATAAAAATGCATATGGCAAGTATCAGTTGTCACTCTATATCTCCCAATAATGTCTTAGTAAGATGAATTCAATATCTTTGTTTTATGATCAAAGCTCCATAGTTTTTATTGTGGGGGGCAAAATATAAACTACCTGGCAAAAAAGAAGTCGCTGTTTGGATTTAAATAGGCAAATTATTGAATGTTGTGATGTTTTTTTCCATCAAGAGGTACATGCATTTTTTGGTCAATGCAAGAGTCCAGCACTCTGTAAAGTCTACTCCAGCACTTCCCAAAGAGTTTCAATGAATTAAAGGTTTGGGCTCAGAGGTGCCAATTCATGTGTGAAAATGATTCTTCATGCTCCCTCCCAACCATTCTTTCACAGTTTGAGCCTGATGAATATTGACATTGACATCCTGGAATATGGCCATAATGTGTCTTCCTACAAGGTTGTTTCAGAAATGAAAAGCTACACACTCCATCCAATTAGGGTTAGAAGAACTGTTGCCAAACATATGCTAGAAATATAATAATCACTGCAATAATGATCCAATCATAGACTATTAAGCATTTGCCCATTTAAATCCAAACGGGCTGTGTATAATGCAATGCAATACAATGATCATTGAGAGAACTGTTGTATCATATTTAATACTCATATTTTAACATCAAGTAAACCTCAGGTATAATCAAGTGAACCTAAGTTATTCAGTCCAGTAAGTGTTCCTCTTGAAATATTACTAACAATATAGATGTTACTGTATTTTTACTTTAAATCAGTAAAGATTTTACGAAAAAGACACACCACAACTTGAAGGTGGGCATTTTTACAATTATACTAAAAGGTGTTTTACTTGCTAAAAAAATGTATAAACTGTCAATCAAGCAACAAAAGTCATGTAGAAGATTGTGTGCAACAGGTTTTCAAGCAAAGTTTTGATCATGTTGATAATTTAGAGGTCTTTGAAATTTGATACAGTCGGCTTTATAGGGTTATAGTAGATTAAGGACCCCTGGGTCACGATCACTGACCCTGTGAAAGCAGGAAGTCCACGGTCTCCAGGTGTCCCTCACTTGCAGCCACCATCAGTAGAGATCGACTATGTTTATCACTGCAATTCACATCTGCTCCACGCTGCAGAAACAACTCAGCTATCTGGAAGAGAGAGAGAAGAAAAAAAAAATAGATGAGAGATGATCAATGTAAAAAAGAAGAAGTTTTTATGTGTAATAAAGGACCTTACCTGTGTGTGTCCATGTCGTACTGCATTAAAAATGGGTGCCACCCCTCTGCGGTTAGGCTGTGTTACACTGGCAGCTTGATCCAGCAGGAACACACATCCCTCTAGTTTGCCCCGGCCAGCAGCAGCAGTTAGAGCTGGGGAAGATATGCATGCTCATAATGATGATCTATGCAGTACAGCAGACTCTGCCATCCTGGGAAACTATTGCTGCATCTGAATATCCCTA
The DNA here is from genome assembly GCA_023029165.1 of Gobiocypris rarus. NCBI lineage: Eukaryota > Metazoa > Chordata > Actinopteri > Cypriniformes > Gobionidae > Gobiocypris > Gobiocypris rarus. The sequence goes on from CM040921.1 coordinate 10,958,871, forward strand.
CTTCCCTACTATACAATACGCGAACATGTAGTATGTTCAAATGTATGACTTTAAATTATTTAAATGACAAACTACTTTCTCCAATATTCTGGAGTAAACATTCGATGCATGATGTTATGCAGACAATTTTTTGGATCAATGAGTTAGATTTACATTTACATTTGTGCACTGGTAGACACTTTTATCTAAAGCAACTTATATTACATTCAAGATCAGTTCATATATTTCCTGGTAACAGAAACCATGACCATGCCTTTGCAACTTCATACTATTTAGAACATACTTTATTAGCAGTCGCGTAGTAAGTATCAAACCAAATGTAGTTTATATTAGACAGTATGCGATTTCAGACGGAGCTCATAGCTATGCATTTTAGAATCTTGTAATACTCCCATTTAATGACAAGGCTTACATGTAAATTATATATAGCAATGTCTTATACAGGTCCTTCTCAAAAAATTTGCATAATGTGATAAAAGTTCATTAGTTTCCATAATGTAATGATAAAAATTCAACTTTCATATATTTTAGATTCATTGCACACCAACTGAAATATTTCAGGTCTTTTATTGTTTTAATACTGATGATTTTGGCATACAGCTCATGATAACCCAAAAATCTAAAAAAAATTGCATATTTCATCCGACCAATAAAAGAAAAGTGTTTTTAATACAAAAAAAGTCAACTTTCAAATAATTATGTTCAGTTATGCACTCAATACTTGGTGGGGAATCCTTTTGCAGAAATGACTGCTTCAATGCGGCGTGGCATGGAGGCAATCAGCCTGTGGCACTGCTGAGGTGTTATGGAGGCCCAGGATGCTTCGATAGCGGCCTTAAGCTCATCCAGAGTGTTGGGTCTTGCATCTCTCAACTTTCTCTTCACAATATCCCACAGATTCTCTATGGGGTTCAGGTCAGGAGAGTTGGCAGGCCAATTGAGCACAGTAATACCATGGTCAGTAAACCATTTACCAGTGGTTTTGGCACTGTGAGCAGGTGCCGGGTCGTGCTGAAAAACGAAATCTTCATCTCTATAAAGCTTTTCAGCAGATGGAAGCATGAAGTGCTCCAAAATCTCCTGATAGCTAGCTGCATTGACCCTGCCCTTGATAAAACACAGTGGACCAACACCAGCAGCTGACATGGCACCCCAGACCACTTTTGGTTCAAAAGTGGCTTGACCTGGGGAATGCGGCACCTGTAGCCCATTTCCTGCACACGCCTGTGCACGGTGGCTCTGGATGTTTCTACTCCAGACTCAGTCCACTGCTTCCGCAGGTCCCCCAAGGTCTGGAATCGGTCCTTCTCCACAATCTTCCTCAGGGTCCGGTCACCTCTTCTCGTTGTGCAGCGTTTTTTGCCACACTTTTTCTTTCCCACAGACTTCCCACTGAGGTGCCTTGATACAGCACTCTGGGAACAGCCTATTCGTTCAGAAATTTCTTTCTGTGTCTTACCCTCTCGCTTGAGGGTGTCAATGATGGCCTTCTGGACAGCAGTCAGGTCGGCAGTCTTACCTATTATTGCGGTTTTGAGTAATGAACCAGGCTGGGAGTTTTTAAAAGCCTCAGGAATCTTTTGCAGGTGTTTAGATTTATTTTGTTGATTCAGATGATTAGGTTAATAGCTCGTTTAGAGAACCTTTTCATGATATGCTAATTTTTTGAGATAGGAATTTTGGGTTTTCATGAGCTGTATGCCAAAATCATCAGTATTAAAACAATAAAAGACCTGAAATATTTCAGTTGGTGTGCAATGAATCTAAAATATATGAAAGTTTGATTTTTATCATTACATTATGGAAAATAATGAACTTTTATCACAATATGCTAATTTTTTTTGAAGGACCTGTATATACTGAATCAAAATGCACCTATGCAAAAAAAATAATTTTTATATATCCTAATCATTTGTTAACTTAACAACATGTATTTACTTCAGTGAGCTCATTGTGTCTGCCTTAAATGAATACATTGTTTATTAATACATATATAGCTAACTGCGATTTGTATGTGTACATTTCTGAAATCCATAACTTGGACACAGTACCTCTGATAACAAATCACTCTAAATAGTAATGTAGATATATGCATTTTCTGAAAAGCTGCTTTGAAACTATATGCATTGTGTTTGCAAAAGCGCTATATAAAATAAATGTGAATTGAATTATATGTAATGTTTTATACACTGAAATTAATTCAAAACATTGTACTTTACAGTAAAATAAGATGACTAAAGTGCAGTGTAATATGGTGTATTTACAAACCTGTTTCACCCCACAAAGTGTCATGACCATCAATCTGCACTGAAAAATCGTCATTGTTCAATGCAAGCATTCTTTTTACCACCTGTAAAACATATCAATAAGATAATGATGATTCAAGATCGTGTGTATGAAATATTAGGAAGTATAGTGTGTGGGGGTTTGGCACCTCTTAATTCTAAATTAATTTATATAAAAGTATAGTCTATAATATGTATCTATTTAATTAAAATTTGTGTTTGGTAACTGTTTGTTGTGTGTATTCTGTGTGTATTTAATACCTGTGTGTGTCCCATGCTGGAGGCAGCGATCAGTGCCTGCTGCAGTGCCTTGTTCTTCAGGTCTGAACTCCACTCCTGCTCCAGAAGATACTGCACAATCTCAGCATGACCCCGCAGAGCAGCATGAACCAGTGCACACTGACCGCTCTTATCAGCATGATCCACCTAACACGTATAACACACATATGTACAGTTACTTACAAAACTACACTGAAAAAAAATAAAAAATTACCAAACAATATATTAATATATTATATGTATTTCTTATTTAGTTGCAGCTTTTTTTAAGCAGTCATCATTTTAGTCATTCTGTATCATTATTGACAATTGCATTATTAATGAATTAAGTTTTTGCAGTTCATCCGTAATTCTTGCAGGAGTTCAACTGAGAAGGAACACCTTGAACACTATACAGTACACTGTCTGCAAAACTGATTTAAAAGACAAAATGTAACAATATAAACCTTTCACAGTTTGAAAACAGCATAATTGTTTACATAACCAAAAAATAACTGCAGTCTCTTTTTTCTGTTGTTTTCAGTTTGATTGACATGTACACGCACACTTATAAAGTATTTAAAGTTAATGAGGACCGCAACATTTATTCCACGTCTTACTGTTAGAATGTCCAATAATAAGAATATAACAATAAAATGTCATCTATTTTCAAAGAAATAAATGTATTACTACTTTAAAGTGGCATTACTTACTCCATCTGCTCGCTGTTCCAGGGAAATCGCAAAATAAAAGTCAACCAAATGAACACCCCATTTCTGATATTCATCCACTGATATGCAGTAGCCATCTTGATAACTTTATTAAAAGCACATGGATCATTATTTTATTCAGTTTATTTGTTTTATTGGATATATGTGTATTTAGTACTGCCAAACTAGGTAATTGTGCTTTTTGAGGGGAATAGGTCATAACATATCTTTAACTGAAATACAGGGTTAGGGTTGAAATCTAGAGAAGTGTTTGAATCATTTATAGCCAGTTTGTGTATTAAAAGGGACTAAGTATATCAACTGACCTTTGCCCCTTTTTTGCACAGTAAGGTGACCAGTGGCAGATGTCCAGCAGCTGAGGCATAACAGAGGGAGGTCATGCCGTTCTCCGACTGTCCATCTACTGGCGCTCCACACTCCAGGAGCAAAGCAGCCATCTCCAGGTGTCCCAGGTGAGACTGCACACACAGCACTGGTGCGCTGTTCAAAACCTCAGTACGGTGACACACACTCGCCCCTCCCAGGATCAGTAACCGGGACACCTGGGGATGCAGGTAAGACTGGTTTTCACACAAGAAATTAAGTAACTGTTTCAATTATTAACGGTCTGAGAACCTTAAAGAATGGTCACTTAAAATTCAGTAATATTACTGATGAATAATGACACTATTGACTTTTTGATTGTGTTTCTCACAATTTACAATCTCTATTTTGATTTCTCAACCCCGATTTCAGTATTCAGACCTCAGTTTATAATCCACGGCTTCAATCTACAGAATCAATCTACATCGTCAAACTACAATCTACATTTTCAATATCCATCCATCCTTCTATTCTCCGGGGTTGCTGGAGCTTTAACCTCAACATATTAATTCACATCTTCAATCTACAGCCTCAGTCTACATCAGTCAACAGCTTTAATTTAAAACAAAATGCATACCTTCAGTCCATCTATAATCTACAGATGCAAGCAAATAAACAGCTTCTACCTAGTATGCTTTTATCTATATCTTCAAGCTACAGCTTCAATCTATAATCTACAGACTCAATCTATGTGTGCAATCTATAGCCTCAGTGTATAGCTTCAATATACTGCTTATATCTACAATATACAGCTGTAAATCAACATATTTAATCTATAGTCTCAATCTACAATCTATAGGTTGAATTTTTAGCCTCAACCTACAATTTATATGTTGTTTAATCTACACCCTTAATTTATAATTTATAGCTTCAATTTACAATCTACAGTTTCAATCTACAGGTGCAAAATAAAGACTAGAATGTACTGCTTCAATCCACAACCTATATTTACAATCAACAGATGCAAGCAAATAGCTTGCCTCTAATATGCCTTCATATTTGATATAGATTATTAAAACATACTAGATATAGATTTGCTTGCATCTGTAAATTGTAGATGGAGGCTGTGGATTAAAGCTATACATTTTATTCTCAATCCTTCTACAGTTTCCTGTCCAGCTTTCAACTATTAATTTAATTTAAAACCAAACCACAAAACTCTGAAAAAGAGCTATATATTTTATCTGTTTAAACATGATAATTGCTTATTTCGCATCCATTTAAAAATTGAAGGCATGAAGTCATACTCACTTATCATTGAATGAATGAATGCAACCTGGCTCTATTACTCTTTTATATATATATATATATATATGTGTGGATATGAACAGTGTGGTAATGGAGGCTTGATTAAGATGCTGGATGAAGCGGGAACACATTAAAAGCAAAGGAAGCAGAATTGCATTTATTTATACAAACACAGCAGGAAATAATGAGCAGCTCTTCAGCCAAATGGCTGTCAAGGACGCTGGCATGCACACATGGACTCAGAGTGACGTTCGTTTCATTAAAACTCCGTAGGAGAGGAAATTACAGGGACAGCGGAGTCTAGACTGCAATTAACATATAATAGATTTAATAAATAAATGTAGTCATTACGTAAGGCGTTTTTCAGTAAGCCTCAGCACTAATTACTATGTTCTACGTGACTTATGAAATCTCGTTCGTTGTGGATGACTCAGAGCTCTGTAAGGCTATAGCTCTTCTTGTGCGGTTGAATGCGTCAGCCGCGATAATTGGTGGAGCCTTGTTCTAAAATGCAGGAGCGCAAAAATCTTGTGTATTTTTTACACAAGATTGATGCAGCTTTTTATAAATTATGGTCACAATTGGCACATTGAAGATGAGGATGTGTTTGTTTTTTGTGAGTCCTTGTGTATGCATATCCTCAAACCTTGACGTTGGGTGTGTACAGGTTTCTGAGGGAGGAAAGAGCTGCAGACAGGCTGTCTGTACTGTAGCTGATCCACAAGGGCTGCAGAACACTTGACGAAACCCCTGTTCTCTTACTGTGACCCTGAGGACAGAGATGGAGAGGCAGGAAGAGTTCAAACGGAGATCCCATCACTCAAACAAACACAGAGAATGGTTTTGAGTATCTGCGTTTCCTACCTTGAATATGTGAGCTTTAAGAATGTGGTGGCCCAGCTCCATGGTTTGTTGGCGGTTGAGTTTTCCCTCTTGACGTGAAAGCATGAAGGCCATCAGAGCGTGCCCACTTCTGTTTACAGACACCAATAACAGTTCATCAGAAATCATTAAAAAAAAACTTCCTCTATTTCTCTTTTATTCCCTCCCTATTCTAGCTTAAAGTTACTCTATGTAATGTCCAAAACTTGGTATTTAAGGCACTTTTTTGCATTTCTTCGCCTATTCATGACCGATCGCTTCCTGTACTCCTCAGTTGTAAGTCGCTTTGGATAAAAGCATCTGCTAAATGCATAAATGTAAATGTAAATAATAAACACCATCAACCAGATTCAGCATATAAGTGATTCACATTAACTCTAAATCTAAACCATGTCTTGAACATTGGGGGATCCATATTGGGGGGTTGTATCCTTTTAAAACGTCCTTTTTAAAATATCCCTTATTTATATAATAATAAAATATAATATAACCTAATATTTAACAGTATTATTGATCTGAGAGTACTGACGCTGTTGTATGAGAACTGAATTGAACTTAGCTGGACAATGACATCATTTTTGCAGAATTGCTTTATAGATGAAATTAACTAATTGATGATCTTTACAATGGGACTGAATCAACACTGAACTGACTTCAGGTGAACAACAGCCGAAATGCATCATTTGTCCTGTTATCACTGTAAAGCTGCTTTGAAATAATAGGTATTGTATAAAGTGCTATATAATTATTAAAGGTGACTTGACTATTTATATGCCTTAAATGGGCGATAATGTGAAAGGACAAAATGTTTCCTGTTTTGTCACATTCAATTATGGGTTGCATTGATTCAGCCTATATCAATTATTTAGTCTGTATTTTCAGTTCAAAGCAGTTAAATTTGACAACACTTAATATGTTCATTTAACATTGAAAATTTAAAACATTGGTTGAAAATTGCTAAAACAAATTTACTATGCATACAAATGCAAATCTGAACAAATTATTAAGAACAGGCCTACATAGGCTAAATGGCTGCCATCTCCGAGAGAGAGTGAGACATATCGAACAAGGTTTAAAACATTTAAATACACATATCAAGTTGTAGAAAATGTGTATGATTCAGTATCTTAGTTGATTATTATTCTTGACACAGAGCTGGTTTGGTTTCTGAGAGACATGCAGAGATGGCAATGCATCTATTTGATTTGCAATCATGTAGCCTATCATATCATAAGGTTTAAATCAATAAATACACATAATAAATAGTAGAAAATGTCTATGATGTAGTATTTTAGATGATATTTCTCTTGCCAAGCTCTGATTTCTGAGAGATGCTCGGAGACGGCTGTCTGATTTGCACTCATTTTAAGAGTTAGACTCATTCACTTCACACAGTTATTTTAGTGTAGTGATTTTAGAGGTTCATGTATAAAAACCGTGCTATCCCTTAGCTCACGTGTTATTCAGCAAACACGAGGAGTGACTGTGTCTGCAGAATATTTTTTCTATTATTGCTTTCTATTTTCTATTATGGTTATTCGTTTTGAAGCCATTATCCATGACTTTCCAAATAAGGTATTCAGGAATATCAAATATTGGGGGGCAATTTCTAGTTATTGGGGGTGCCATGTCCCCCTTGTCTAAATGGCGCTACATATGCTTAAATGTTGTCCTAATAGACAGCAAAGTTCTCTATGAATCACAGTCCATGAACTTTTCTTTTTTGAGCCCATGTTTCAACTGTGTTAAGTGGGTCACTCTTCAGTTCACAACAGTGATGGAGCTGCTGATGCCTTTCTAAATGAGAACACTGAGCAATGTGTGAGTGTTTAGGTGGACAGATAATTGAAGAGTCTACCAAATGAAAGAACTACAAGAGAGTAATTTCATGTTCAAAGGCTACACACACTCAAATGCATTTGAGTTACTCCCTTTGTGAACTCAATTAACAAACCAAAAAAATTCCACATGATAGATGACTGACCTGCACTTGTTTGCTATGTGGTTGCTAAGGTGTTCTGAGTAGTTGTAACACAATGCTATGAATTTTCAAATGTGTTTGGTGTAGATTAAGTGGTGTGATGTTTTTACCCAAACCAGATAAGCGCAAAATGGTTCCCCAGAGCTGATTCTTAAGACTTCATTGGTCATGTCAATCACAGTGCTGACTGTGACAATTCACAGTCATTTGACAATTCCCTAACCTTAACCATAGTATAACATTGGCATACACATCTTGATAGATAGAATTACCATTTGTTGCGATCTTATCCATCCATGATTTTTCTAAATTCTGAACTCTTCCGGACAGGTGACTGTGTGATTGAGTTTACAAATGAAATTGGCTGTGGGATAAGATTTACATTTAACTGGTTTGGGGAAAACAAATAAAACATTTTAAATGCATTATAATTCACTTGCTAGGGTCCCTGGCTCATGACTTGGTATATTATGTACACTAATTGTCCACTGGTGAGGACCCTAGGTCATTAAACATTGGGACACTGATGACTCTGACAACATGCTCGCTTTGTAAAATAACCCGTAGGTTGAGTGTTCAATTCTCAATATTCTCAATTTTAGCTCAATACAATTCTTGAATACCGGTTCAATTCTCAATTCAACTGCAGCAAAATAGTAGACTTCAGACATCCCAAAATGTCCAGCAAGCGACAGGACCATCTCAGCAGAGCTTGCTCACTATTGGCCGCAGGCCAACAGGGTGTGATTGCATCTGCACACACAGTGAGGCAAAGACCTTTGGACAATGGCCTGGTATCAAGAAGGGCAGCAAACAAGCCACTTCTCTCCAAGAAATACATCAAGGGCAGACTGAAATTCTGCAGGATGTACAAGGATTTGACAGCTGAAGCCCCCTTGCAACTGTTTGGGACATCTGAAAAATCGTTTGTCCAGAGAAGAAAAGGTGAATGCTACCATGAGTGTTTCCAACAGTGAGAGGACCACAAATTGTGATCAACTTGGAGCACTAATAAGGAAAGAATGCATTGCCATCAGTCCAGAAGCTGATATCCAGCATGCCAGAGCAAATAGCAGAGGTTATAAAGAAGGGTCAACACTGTAAATATAGACTCTTTGGATATATTGGGTATTATTTTTTTCCAGTAAAAGCCATTCAAACTTGATGAAATGCATATTGTTGTCCTATTTACTATAGAAACGCGTCAATAAATAATCTAGAAATACAGAAGCAGCAAACTTTGTGAAACAAAATTGTGCCAATGCCAAAACTTTTGGCCATGACGGTAGAAGGATTTTGGGATTTACCACTCAACTAAGGAGTTGATTAAAATGCACCCAGAGTAGTTTTTGCACACATTGCTATGAAGTTGCTTGGATTACTGAGTAGTTTTAGGACATTTCTATTCACTTCTGTTTTAGTGCATTGCTTAAGTGTTCTGGGTAGTTTTCAAGCATTGCAATTCCCTTTATTGGGAGTCTGATTAGTTTTAGCACATTGCTTTTCACTTTCTGAGATGCTCCAAGTAGCTTTAATGCATTGATATGAAGTTGCTAAAGTGTTCTGAGAGGTTTTAGCACATTGCTATTCACTTTTTTTGTGTTTCTGAGTAGTTTTCAAGCATTGCAATTCCCTTTATTGGGAGTCTGATTAGTTTTAGCACATTGCTTTTCACTGGCTAAGGTGGTCTGAGTAGTTTTAATGCAATATTAAGACGTTGCTTAAGTGTTCTTAGAGGTTTTAGCACATTGCTGTTCACTTGTTATGGTGGTCTCAGTAGTTTTACCAAATTCTTAAGGTCTCTGGGGCATTATCACTTTGCTGTGCGCTAATCTGGCATTACTGTGCGTTAATCTATGCTACAACCACACTGAACACCTTAACAAGCATGAAAAGCAGCAAAACATTCTTAAGTGTGTCAGAAAAAGCAACATCACTGCTTACCTTGGGTCACACATGAAGTTAGTGCTTTCGCCATCCGCCCTCCATACCAGCCACTCCCTAAAGGAGGGGTGGCAGAACATGCGTGTTCTGTCTCGACGGCCAATCAGAAAGCAGGAAAGAGCATCCATGCGCTGCTGGAAGTCCTCCCACTCCAGCTCTCCTCTTACGGATCCCGCATTCAGTGCCCGGAAGAGCTGCTCGTCCGTCAGAGGGTGCAAAGATGCCAGAGCCACGTTTAGCAGCGGCAATACACGCTCAAATGCTGAGGCCGATGGGAATTTCATGTTGCACTGAAGCAGATAGAGCTCAGACAGGGACACCGGTATCACCTTATAGCTGGAGCTTTTAATGACCAGGTGGCCCTTCTCAAACAGGTCGAGGGTTAATTTCAAATAAAGATATGAGCCCTGGCTGCGGGCGACCAGGTGGGCGCTGAGCTTAGAGATGTTTGCTTGGTCAGCTTTGCCATTGATGGCAATGTTGCTGATGATGTCAGGGCTGTGGTCTATGCGGTGCTGGATGTAGGAGGTGAGGTCAGAGGTTATATCCTTGTTGTCATGGAAATCATCCAAAGAGATGATGGGAAAGGGGAGGAGACTGGTGACTTCCTGTCATATCAACATAAAAGACACAAAAGTTATAAAAATAAAATAAGCAAAGTTTTTGAAAAATCACTTTTTGCATTCATCTTGGCTTCATATGGTTTTGCAAAATAACACATTTTACACCATTTTATACTAAAAAAAAGTTTTAAATGAAAATGTATTTAATATATTTTAAGGTAGACGTAAACATATGAGGTAGAAGGTAAAAATAAATATAATGAATATTTCATAAATATCTGTTTTGGGGGAGTTGCACCACATGACATTTTTTAAATCTGCCATGTCATAAAAAGGTTAAATGATCTGATATATATATTAAAGGCTTGACACAGTCATTTGTGCCTGCAGGGGTCCTCTCTATGACATCATTTTCTTTTTCCCTACATGTTGGTTAGACCACTTGACTGATCAATAAATTATAAAGCGACAAACTACACAAAATGGCCATTTTCAACAATTGCATAATTCAGATGCTGGTAGCATTACAATGTGATACAGCTTTCTCCCTGCTGCAATGGAAAGACATGCAATTAAATCTGCATTTTTTTGAGGAAGATGTTAAGGAATGAACCTTCACTTAATACGACTGTTATGCACCATAGCACAGGAGTAATGACCACCAGCCTTCCCAAAAGAATCCCTTTTTCTTGAATAATTATAGTTCCTTTCAGATTACGGTTTTGTGCTGTAACCACTGACAACTGCGTGCCCTTGACGACTCCAAAGGGAAAATTAATGAATACTACAAGGACCACAGAACTCTAGTCATTTTTATCTTACTGCATATCTTCATCATCATCTGTATGCAAAACACAACAAATGTCAAAACAACTACAGGATTAATGTTTTAGAATAAACACCGGCAGCCTGGTTGTGTGGGTTGTCTGGCACTTTTGGGTCACTGCTCCGAGAAGTAGTGAGTGAGAAAGAAAGAGACAGTATATGTGTGTGAAAAGCGTATAGGGACACACGTAGCATCTGCAGAGTTGCATCACAGCCCTTATCCCCTCTTATATAAGCTTGGCTCCAGCAGGTCGGAGTCCAGCTCTGATCAGACATGGATTATACACACACTAGCCACTGACCAGCATCCAAAACTCACCACCACAATTATGAAAGCTCTGATCACAGAAGGCACATCAGGACACGCTATAGGCTAGAGCTTCCCTTAAAACCTTCTGAATGGTCTTGCTTTGTATTAAAACCAGCATAAAATAGTCCAAGTAAGGGTGCAGGATGTGCAAAGAACTTACCACTTGGTTGACCCTGACGGTCACAATCAGTTTAAGCCAAATAGGAAACTTAGAGATGATTTTGGTGATGAAGGACGCAACGGTTTCTCCATAGTCTGGTTTGTGGAACTCTGCCTCATTTAGACCGTCCACTAGGATGATGTAATCTTCCTCTGGAATCTTAGACTCTGCACGACACAACAGAAACAAAATGGTAAAACGTACCTGAAGTCAAATGTGAACCCTGAGTCTGCGTCCTGGCATTATGTGGGTGTGTTCAGGTTTTTGCTCAGGAAAGTTAGCAGGAACAATGTGTACTGCTGAATGTTTACTAGGTGATTTTAGAACACCAAGCACAATAAAACCCTATGTGCTGCCTTCTTTCACCATATGTTGAGTAGGAAAAAGTGCCTGCAGTCTGTAGTGAAACTCTCACTTTCAATGTTTTTTAGTATTTGCCACAGTAGCTGCAGTAATTTTTTTTAATAGTAAAAAAAAAAAAATCAGTATTTGGAGCCCAACGCCACCAGCAACAGCATTGTCATTCACTTTCATTTTATAGAAAAAGAGCAGATTAAACAGATTTCTGTCTAACATCTGCTTTTGTGTTCCACAGAAGAAAGTCAGTCAGGTTTGGAACAGCATGGGGTAAATAAATGATTGCATAATATTATTTTTTTGGGTAAATTATTCCTTTGAAGTCGCAACCAGTAATTACTCCCGTAAAGTTTTTCGAAATGAAATAGAAAAGTTAATGTAGGGAAGGTTTGATTTTATTGATCACCAATGGATTGTATCATGAAATGAGGGCATTCGATACCAGAATGCAGGAAAACCTGAATGCAATTTGGCAGTCAATTTAGAGGACTATAACACAGGTCAAGGATACTCTCGAAAGAACCTCCACATATAAGTAACATTTCTTTTTCAAATGTATCGTTATTTGTTATTAGTGCCGCAATAATTAATTTCATTAATCAAAATTAAATGTATGATTATAGTAAGCATTAGCTACAACAGTAGCTTAAAACAATGCCTAACTAGCTGTTTGGCTCTCTAATATTAAAATCAACAAATAGTCGGCACAGCCCAGGTGACGTCAACCGCAAAAAAAGTGAGCTTAAGGTTTAAGATTACATAAACTTCTCTTTTTTAATCACGACTCAAAGCATCGTCAACTTTATCTTAGTGAAAAACATACCCACTTATCTTGGATGTCTTAAGTTTTTCTCTAATTTTCACACATGGTATTTTCACCACATATGGTGAATATGACAAAAAATATGACAAAAATATGACTAAAAAAGCCTATGTGAAAGGTGTAGTTTCACTAGAGAGACTGGCTCATATTATATATGATCTACTACACAATATATTAGAACGCATTAGCTAAATAAACCAATGGTCATAAAGACTAAATGTATTAGTTTCCATAACAAATAACGCAAAGTATATTTTTATAAACTGCAAGAAATATTTATGTTGGAAAAGCTCAGTTTGCATCATGATGAAATGCGTTTTCAAGTACATATATAGGAACATATATTTTAATTAGGGTCATGTTGACTTCACCCAACATTATACATATAAAGGGTGTTTTCTCTACTTTAGTCTCTCTTTAATCTGATGCTACAAACCAGGAACACTGATTTTCAAGAGTTCAGAGTGAAAGCTCTGTCTTCATTTCCATACTCGAAATTTGCTCTAGCCTCATTCTCTAAAATTCCTGTTAAGTCCTTCATCTGTCGTTCCTTGTGATCCAAGCCGTTTCTGAGGACCATCTGTTCACATCCATACTGGGCCAAATTAAATGAGGCGAGAGCGCTCTTCTCCCCCCATTACCCCTGAGCAAACATATTTAGTTTTTATTTGATGGTGTGATTAATGACAGTAGCATGAGATGAGTCTCACCTTTGCGTAGAAGTGTGAGGGGCTCCAGGACTCCCTTGCGGAAGGCGGCGGCAGGGTCCTGGACACAGGAGCGTAAGCTGAGCAGGCTCTGCAGGTGCGTCTCTCTGAGTAACAGCTCTCGATAAGCACTGAGGCGAGGAGCTCTGCACAGTAAAGCGGACACACTGTGCACAAACTCCGGGACCAGGCATGTGTACGTGTTATCAGCCTGACAATAGTGATACGCAACCACCTGCAAGAGAAGAGAGAGGAACAGAGGGAACACATTAAAACTTTAATACCAAATGACTTTCTTTTATGAAACACAAAAGGTGAATTAAAAGATGAAAGAATGTCCTAAGAATGTTCCCAAACATAGTAAACCCAAGGAGACTGTAGACAGTATTGGCCCCAATTGTCTCTACTTGTCTACTTTTGGGGGGGAAATGCAGCCCTGGAATGGTGAGGTCAAGGCATCAAAATGATCAAAAAGCACCATAATACTACCATAAAGATGGTACTAGTTTAAGGCATATGTTAGCTCTGTTTGAGGAACAGAAAAAAATAAGTTGTTATTCGCTTGAAAATCTTGATACCTTGATTCTAATAGGCACACTCATGAGGAATGTGGCCAATTCATGAACGAATCTTCTTTTGAGATGATTCTTTTCAATTATTTGGTTGACCCAGTTCAAAAATACAGTATAAATTATTTCCTAATTAATCTGATTGATCCAGTTCAGTTCATTCAATGACTCTATGATCCAGTTGCGGGGAAGATCACAGTGAATAATGATTAAAATTTCTGTCTGTTTTTACAATACTATAACATGATTTTAGAAGACTTGGAATATAGAGCAAGTCATATGGACTACTTTCATTATACTTTTTATTATGATGTGTGACCCGTGCTGGCAAAAGCAAATAACATGCGCATGGGATAATTTCGAACTACAGGTAAACCAAGTGAAAAATGTCAATTTTGTTTGATTTTGAGGTTTTCACAAAAATGCCCACATCTAGCGATCTCAATGCTCCAAATAGCAATTAAACATCTAAAAGTATCTTTATCGGTTTCAGAGAGGAGTACCTTTCCTTTGTCCAGGAAAACGATCTTACTCGCGCTGACTGACAGATTTGGTGTTATTAGCAGGGATTTTAAGGTATGGTTGCTAGGTGATTTTGTTTTGGAACCTTCTGAATTCACATACATCATTTTGAAGGTTTTTTTAATAGAGCAAATAACTCATTTTTGAAAATTTGCTCATTGCGACTCATTCAGCCAGCACGGGTCACATATTATACATTTTGGTTTAAGGTGTACTTTAAAGGGTTATATATATTTATTTTGTTGTTGTTTCCTCTTTACAAATCATGTGTTACAACTTACAATGGTACATGATCTATCCTGATTAATCCTGCTTATTTCTTCTCAATGATTAAGTAGGCTAAGTTTCTGATCACCAAATAAAGATCATTGTGTCAACGTGGGCAGTCATGTGTTGATACAGTTATCTTTGCAGAAGGAACAGCAGCACTGTTTTTGAAGCATAGTATAAATGGAGGAACTTTTAGGTTCTGAAAGTTACAATACGTTTCAAAGTATATGGAGCTCTTTTTTCTCAAAGATCAAGGAAAATTAGATTTCTCCTTTAAGGTTTGTTTGAATATCATGAGTCCCAAATGCTGGAGAATCCAAGCTTCTGAACAGAAGCGAGACTGAAATCGTGGCCTGAAACGACTTCCTACTGGCAGATGGCTGATTAAAAAGACGTGACAAGAAGACTCAACAGAGAAGGTTCAGGTCCAGATGTAAATGGAAAACACACGGACACATATTGGCACACTGAGCAAAGTGTTGAATATGCATGTTGTATGCAGTTTGCCTCTGTCACAGAATGTCTTAGAATTGAAGATCTAAAACGTTGCATTGTGTATTTATTAATAAAAATGAGAGCTGATCTATGGAATCGCTTTAGTTTGCTGGAAAAAATTTTAAGAGCTTCCATTTCTGTAAGTGGGCATTATGAAAGTTCATGTGTTCTGGATGCAGGCATCATGAAACATTTAAATAACGTATGTAATATTTATATAATATTACTGCCATAGAATTAGAACATGATTTGCATAATTAAGGGAAATAATGAAATAAGGTCCAGTTTACACCTGATCAGTGACTACAGTGGACATTCCAAGCCTTTTCAGTGATCAGACTTTTTTTCTGCTCAAGAAACATTTCTTCTTATTATAAATGTTGTAAACAGTTATAATAAAAACTTTTTTTGTATTCTTTGATAAATAGCAGTTACTTTAAATGGAAATATTTTATAAGATTATAAATGTCTTTATTGTCGCTCTCCAATTTAATGTGTTTTTCCTGAATAAAAGTATTAAAAGACATTGAAACAAGTAATTAATCTTTAGCAGCAATATTCAGGGAAGGTCAAAATAATGATTAATTTGCTGTGAGAATGTATATATTGCAAATTACAGACATTACTATGATTTACTAGCCTGACGTGGTCATTCTCAATTCTAGTCAGAATATGAGTCTGATACTGCTCCATTGGGCTTTGATTATGGGGCGTGTTTCAACCGAGCCAGGAAAGACCTCAATTGGATAGACCCACAACCAATCAGAGCAACGGAGCGCGAAACGTTAGTTGTCAAATGTCAACAGAACTCAACTGCACTGTGTTGCCAAGTCCGTGTTTTTCTCCATGTCCGCAGGTTGAAGCGACCCCAATTATGTGATTATATAAACCCAGAAATGGGGATTTTAGCAGGCAACCTTGCCAAAATAACATATTTTGCCAACCAAACCCCATTTTTTTCCGGAGAACCCCCCCGGAAAGTTATTGTTTTGGCCTATAGTTTTGAGTAGCAATTGTGTGCGACATTGCAAAAAACTTGGCAACCCTGTCTGCAGCGCTGGATTAAGTAACGTTACAAGAAAAAGTTGCCAGTGTTGTAATAAAAGAATTTTAGGATACACAGAGTACTTACCAACACGATCATCGTTTCTGAGAGAAATAGTGAAGGTGAATGCATATACGAACAAGTTCACCGTTTAGGATAAGAGCAAATTCAACCCAAGCGCCTTTGATGACGTGGATGATTACGTTACTGGTTATCATCGTCTAAAGCCCGCCCTGACAATTTCATTGGTCCGAACAGTTTCTGTTCGGGCATAATTACTCCTCTATGGATCGAGTCCAGACCGAATTGCCCGAGCAAAAATGTTGTGGGCGGGCTAGAATTCCAGCTGGAATCCAGACTAGTCCTGTCCGAATAGGGGTAAAGTGTGTACCTTGCTAGCCAGACGTTTGACTGCCCCCTCTCTGTGCCGGTGTGTGTCTGGCGTTGGGGGGCAGCTGTTGCTGCGGAGGGGACTCTGTGAGGGGGGGTTCAGCTGATTGGTTTGATGAGCATCAGCCCCTCGATCTATAACACAAACACACACAATTCCCTATTATTAGGGCTAGGGTTAATATACATATAATTTATATACATAAATTCAAGGTGTGATTGCACACAAATACAGCAGCCACTACAAGAGCTGAACATGGCTATTGCAAATTGTTGATTGGTTGAAAATCTGAGACGCTAACACAAAGTTTACATGTTAAACTCAAGCCTTGTGATGAAGCACTGAGATCAAAAACCAGCACATCAACTTTTGCATTGCAATTGTTTCATACAGTTTTAGAAAGATATGAGGTATGGTACATGCTGTAAATATTGACAAAATGTTAAACTCTTACTCTGGGGTGTAGCTTCAGGACTGTTGGAGGCGATCTGCCTCATTCGTCCACCATGACAGCTAAGAGCCACTAGCCGTGATATCACTGCTGTCTTTCCGAAACCAACGTTACCAGTGATGACAGCCCCTTTACCCTCACTAGCATCTCCTCCCCCCATAAGCACATCCTCCAGTCGCTGAAACAGCCAATCACGGCCCACAAACACTGCATCCAAAGAGACACTGGGTACCTCAAACAGCAGGGGTTTGAGCATGATGTCCACAGGTTTGTAGGGTGTGAGACGAGCTACAGGATTTATATAACATACATGTTAAAATAAACTAAACACACACATACATTTGATTTTCATGTTTTTTGGGAACTTTTCAAATACAATTATTTTTATACGATTTATAAGCTGTTTTACACATGGGGACCAAAAAAAAGTCCCCACAAAGTCAACAATTTTACTATCTTTGTGGGGGGCATTTGGTCCACACACACACAGCCAAATCAATGCAGGACAGATTTAAAATGAAATGAGAATGAACCATAAGAACTTAATTGCTCACATTAAATATGAAATTGGACCCCCCAAAAAAAACATTTATTTTCCTAATAAATGTCCCCTTTTTTGCATTGTGCACGATTCCTCAAGACTAATTGTTCTAAAGTGAAAAGGATGGTTAACATTGTTAACAGTTTAACTAAAATGTACAGGGGAAAACATGTAATTATTGTATATTAAAAATAAACTTTTTATATAAAAATATACAGTACATTACAAAATAAATATGTCATTTTATTTATACAGTATATGATTTGCGCTGAATATTGTGTATCACAAAATATATATGGATTAATGCATTGCCGATTCATGCAGTTTTCACAGGGTTAACTTTCATTCATTACATTCTTGAGGTGTCAATCATTAGATTATACTTTAATGAAGGTTGTTGTTGTTCTTTCAAATTAATTGAAATAATTAGAATAACCCTTTTGTAATGCATTCATATTTGAAGTGCTGAGCTGTTGTATTATGTAACAGCGTTATATCCATCTTATTTTTTACGTAAGAGCAGGCGTGGCCATTTGTAAATTGAATGTTTCTGGTGTCATCCGCTTAGTTATTTTTAGCTGTACAAAACAGCTCGTTATACTGCTTGATATTGCAAACTGGTATTTCTTATATGTACCATTTACTGCAATTTGTTTTTCTTCCAGTTATTTACCTATAGCAGCTAATGAAGTTTTGCACATTAATAGAAGATAGCTTACTTCCACATTGCAAAATAAGGCAAACAGCATCTGTATATGAAATGGTCTAATAAAGTGTTCTGTTTGGTAAGTTGTAGCGGTTAGTCAGCACCTTTATTCTCTTGACTGCGGCCCCCTGTGTGAGCTCCGTGCCAAGGCAAACGCATGGAAGAGCGCTGGGGAGCATTTCTCTGTTCATCCAGATACCGCAGCTCCTCCAGTTTAGTACTGCTAGTGGCTGCAGGGAGAGAGACAGAATTAGAGAAAGAGAGTCATTTAGGGTTGTGTTTGGCTCACAGACAGCGGAGAGATTACATGCCACCTCTGTGATCTCTATGAAGAACAAACACAATCTGCTGCTGTGTGTGGAGGAACACGTGTACCCAATACTCCCACCCACCCCAATTCCTCTACACACACACACACACACACACACACACACACACACACACACACACACACACACACACACACACACACACACACACTGTTTAGAGAGGGGGGAAACATAAGTATAGGTGGAGAGTGAGGGAAGCTGTGATACTTTTAACTTCCTCCAGGCAAGAAAAAAAAAAAATTAATAGTCCTAAATATATTCTTAGGATGTCTGTCATACACTGCAGTTACAAGAAAGTGTCTATTAAAAAATAGTGGTCCAATGACAAGAGGCAGGAAAAGGTTTAATATTCAGAATATTTGGATTTCAAGATTTTGTAATTGCATTCGTAGTAAGCAAAGCTTACCATCACTATTAGCCACTTACACAATTTACCCTGCAGCATCTGGCACACTGTACCCCAGTGCTACCATTTGTGGAGAATTTATTCATTTAATAATTCATGACTAATGTTTAGCCAAAAAAATACATTGGGAATTCACCAACATGTATATTTTTTTACTGCTGGAAATGTTTGCTTGCTTAGCTGTTTTAGCTCAAGCAAATGCTTCTCACTTTTCTCATGTGTATATCCAAATCAAAAGAACAGTATTTGTATATAGTAAAGTGTGTATAGTGCTTTATAAATAAAATGTATTATTATTATTATTATTATTACTATATAAATGGGATCATGTGTACCTGACATGTATTACCCACTCATAATTCATCCATTTATTCATTCAATCCATCAATCGCTCATTTCATTCATCTTTTCACTACACCCCTCCCTTTCCACTCATCCCTGTGCAATCTCCCATCCTGTCCCATAATCTAATCTGCTGGAAACCCATAATCTCTGCAGACCGGCATAAACACTAGGGATGATGATTGCCATTTGTCACGTTGCATTCGCTTGTGAAGGGTCTCAAATGTGAAACCATGATCCAGACCTTTGAAGCTGAAAATATATAAATACATTAACTTCCTTTTTCACTGTTCCCTACCACAAAGATCACCACGGACAGGCACTTGGCGCGACATTTGGCTTTGTTGAAGTCATTCTGTATATCTGACAGCAATTTCCCCATTTAGCTTTACAGCAAGAGGAAATCAAAGCCACACGTTTGCAAAGCTTTCCACAAGCCAAAGAATGAGAGGCAGCCAGGCGGTACAGTGCACTGTGCATTCAAATACAATCAAAACACATACAAACATACAAGTAGAAAGCTGAGGGCCTCTAGATTGTTCTAAAACAGGGATTGAAATTGTTCTTCTGCTCTTCTGTTTAGTTCACTTTTACAAGGCAATATTTCTAAACGAAAAAAATGTTTTAATACAAGTCAGTTACATACAAGAAACTGTCCTCTCATTGGTCAAAGTGCACGTGTTTATGTTCTGGGATTCTGCTAGCGGTCATCCGTCAGAATGGATAGACAGGCTTTTTGTGGTACTTTTTGTAGCTATTGTTATGCTGTTTTAAAATTCTGAGCAGGAATCAAGACTTCGTCAACATTCTTCCCATGTACCTACATGTATTTTTGGAGAAGAGCAATTTGTCTCAATCGCGGCATTTTAAAATGAAAAGGCATGCTTTGGTTTTCAATGGCGATAATGATGACCCATCATACATATTTCGTTGGTCAGTTGGGTCAGATTGCTTTCTCACCACAAGTGAACCACTCCAGAGTTCGTTTTCGAGCAGGTTTGTTTTTTTTGGTGCAGATCCAAGATCGCTGTGTTCATATATGCCTAAACGAACCATACTAAGGGAGAAAATGCGCCATGTCCCGAAACAATTGGTCCAAACGAATCAGGTGTGAAATCTGCTTACTCAAAACACTTTACACATTTGCAGTGAAAAGACACACAAACACACACACACACACACACACACACACACACACACACACACACACACACACACACACACACACAAGAGTTTGGGTATTTTTAGGATATTTTTTGGTAGAAATTAATACGGAAGCAATGACTTTTACATTTCTACAAACAAACAAAAAAATCTAATAAATGCAGTTCTCTTGTACTTTCTTTTCATCAAATAATATGCATCATGGTTTCAACAAAACTATTAACGGGCCCAACTATTTTCAACTTTATGAAACTTAAAAAATGTTTTGCAAATCAGCCTATTCAAATGATTTCTGAAGGATCACTGAAGACTGCATAAATGGCTGCAAAAAAATTCAGATGTGTCATCACAGGCATAAATAACATTGTAAAATACATTAAAATAGAAAACAGTTATTTTAAAGGGCACCTATTATGCAAAATCCGCTTTTATAAGGTGTTTGAACATAAATGTGTGTTTTGCCAGTGTGTGTACACAACCACCCTATAATGGTAAAAATCCACCCACTCCCTTATTTTTAATCCCCTTAAATCATAAGCAGTGTCTCAGAACAAGCCGTTTCCAGATTCCTGCAGTGTGACGTCACATGCAGAGGCCCCGCCCACACATGTTGATGGACACTGATATACTAGCAAAGACCCCTCCCTCAGAGAGCTGAAGCTGAGCTGTTCACAGTCCACCATGTTTATCTCCTCAACAGAGCATTAACAGCAGCATTCAAGTAAGAAATGTGTTCTTATTAAAGCTACTAAAGTTCAGTCAGTCAAGAGCAGTGAGTGAATTTCTGTTTATCTTCTGTTGTTTGATAGAGAACTAGTCTAGTTTAATAGACTACTCACGGATGTGCTGACATCCAGCTCTGTTCGCATGCGACAGGAGCATGTGTGTGTTTAAGTTGAGAGCGATAAGACTTTAAAACGCATGCAGATGATATTTCATGATGATGAAGAACTGCAATGTCACATGAACATGTCTGTGATAGAGATGATCATTAAAACACAGATATCATGTTTCAGTTTTCATTCGCGTGTTCACTGCTGTGAACGAGATGTGTAGGCTCCGCCCTCTCAGGTGGGGAGCAGCAGCTCATTTGCATTTAAGGGGAAACACACACTGAACAGCTCATTTTTCTTCAACCCCAAAATTGCCATTTTCAAAATAGTATATTAAATGATCTGTTAGGAATTTTGATCTGAAACTTCACAGGCACAATCTGGGGACACTTGAGACTTATATTACATCTTGTAAAAAGGGGCATAATAGGTGCCCTTTAAATTGTAATAATATTTCATAATATTACTGCTATTAATGTGATTTTGATAAAATGAATGCAGCCTTGGTGAGCATTAGAATGAATTACCCAACCCCAAACTGTTGAACAGTAGTGTATATAATTTATTAAGTAGGAAAGTGTTTGCTTTTTAGCGGTTCAGTATGTGCCGGATTCAGTGAGTTTATTCAGCGAAGAATTCTTCACATTCAAGCAGATAACGTTAGCAGATATCAAGCAGTATTTTTGAGGAATTCATTACAAAAAAACTCCTATGATTCATTTGTTTGTGAATCAGATTAAACAAGTTGCATTGCACTTTTGTTTGAGTGCAGCTAGCGAAGACTAACCAACAGAAAGACATATTGCCTACACATTATTTTGCTGTAGACAGCATTTTATCTTATCACATTCAATTCAGACTGCAAGCTCATAACATGGGTAAAATGAAACTTCTTTTAGCATGGTGCTACAGATTCAGCAAGGAGTGGGATGATAAATAGTGGTGCAAGAAACACTGAGGTACCAAAGCCCTGATCCAAATTTTATAGCACAAAAATTAATTTTCATTACTCACCTGCCACAGAATTTGGCCGTGGCATGACCAAAGAAGTGCTATGGTACGTGATTGGTCCATCCACGGGTGATGTCATAGCCGGTGCGACCCCTCCGGTGGTGCCTGTCCCCAGCTGGGCCTCACCAGGCACCACCAGCTCCTCCGAGGTGACTGGGGTGCAGGACGGATGAACGCTACGCCCGCTCTCGGCCCTTACACCTGCACCACCATCTTTCGCCCACTCCAGACTAGAGCCACAGCGTTCTTCATTCTCACTGGAACTGGTGACTGTTGCTGTAGGATGGAGAGAAAGAAAGAGATGAAGGTGAACGATGTGTGGGGGGAGGGGCCAGATATTAATGGGAAGGACACAAGAGGAGAGAACGACACAGAAGGACAAAACGAAACATCGCAGGAAAAGAAAACCGGAATTAACTAATCAAAGGCAGTTTTTGAGAACGATTAACAAACACTGATCTTCAAGCATGAGGACATCAAATAGGACTTGTTTAAGTAATTGCGGTCAGGCATTTTGCTTTAATGCAGCTGTCTTTGACCTTTCTTTACTGCAACCAAATAGAAAAACACTATTTTGGGCTTTAAAAAACCTTCTGATGTCCTACTTCAAGAAACCTCCGGCAGACCTGAAATAAAGACACCACACTGTCCTAGTTTTGATAGAGCGTATCTCAGACATATGAACATTCACAGCACAGGCCAACAAAAACACTTCCAGAAAGTTAACAGACAATAAACAGCTTTGATAAGTCTCAGGAAGTCTAGTGTCCGCTTCCTTGATCGCGATCTTAGTGCCATTTTTTATGGTGCAGAAAAGTTAGTTGTGCATAAACAAACACCACTGTCAGCATCTCCAAATGTTCCGTAATACATTAATGCAACATAATACATGCAAATATAACAATGACAATAACGCTAGCAGTTTCATGGAGCCATTCACACTGGAGACAAACATTAACTTGTTGAGCTTAGCTTAGATTTGAGCTTTTGGAGCAACAAGTGTACGTAACTGAAAGCTGACGCTTCGAAAAATCACACACAGTGAACACAATGGTAATCCATACGACTCCAGCTGAAGAACCAATGTCTTTTGAAGCTAAATATTATAAGCTTTTTAAATAAAAAAAACGTTGCTTCCAGCCAACTGTTATATGCAGAATCATGAGTGAACGCTTGACATAAACGTCAGAATGTTCTGAAGCGTGATGCAAGGGCATTTTGAAACTCACACGTGAAGTGAATGTCCTCTGTGCTTCCGTGCCAATTCTTGCATGAGAATCAGCTTACTTTAAAACTCGAAATAAAATGTTTGTAACTCACAACTTTTTAAATTACAGTCATATGACATAATTAGCTAACTGTCTGCATTTATTATTCCACAAACATGCATACTTTTGCATCAAATACCTTTTGATTAAACAAAAAGTGGAGCTGTCAAAAG
Source organism: Gobiocypris rarus (assembly GCA_023029165.1). Classification (NCBI taxonomy): domain Eukaryota; kingdom Metazoa; phylum Chordata; class Actinopteri; order Cypriniformes; family Gobionidae; genus Gobiocypris; species Gobiocypris rarus. The sequence continues at coordinate 10,982,824 of CM040921.1, forward strand.
ATGAAAAATTAACAAGCACTTTATGGACTTCATCTTCCTTTATCTAACGTTCAATGATTACATTCAGCCAAACAAAAAACACAAATGACTTCAATTTAGTTAAATGTCATTTCTGTAATTTCAGAAACAAAAATGAAAAAGTATTGAACATTTTCTCTTGTGCTTCTGACAGCTGGATGTCAGACCAGCTTTTAATTCAGTACAGATATGCTTTCATGCTTGGTGTGAATAGACCATTCATCAGTGGGTTGTTTCTTTTTCATTTTGTGCTCAGTGTGAAAGAGCCTTAAGATTCAAATTATCTACAAAACAATATTTTAATGGAGTCTATACGTTAAAACCATGAAAAGAAAGGTAGCAAAAAAGAAGACTTTTGAATAAAGGCGACCTTGATAAGGAGGGCGATGTTAGATGGTAGATGTTACCTATGATTCCACTGTCCTTGCTCTCCAAGGTCGAGCTGGGTGTGGTGATGATGGTGGAGGTGGCAGTGGAGAAGGTGCTAGAACAGACAACAGGAGCCCGGCTGCTGGAGGAGCTCTCGGGTAAGGTGGAACAGGGGCTCTCTGCGCTGGGAGACGCCGTACTGCTGGTCAGAGTAGAGCAGGGACTCACGCCCTGACTGGACACTATACACTACAGAGTGAGAGAGAGAGCGACAGAGACAGAGGAATGAAAAAAGTAAATAAATATTGCATAAAGGAAAAAAGAGACAGCAGAGGAAACAAAAAAAAGGGAGCGAGGAGATAAAGTGATAGATGGAAACCGTTAAACTCAGCTCTTATGTCCATACAAGGGAAAGGCCAAAAATACTCCAAGTCCTCTAGTCTGCTTTTGTTCCAATATAAGCAACCAATATGATGCTTTTAGAAACAGATTTAGGCTGCAATGGCGACAGTAACCAACACACACAGACAAATGTACATCCGCATTTTACTAGTGTTTACAATGGCAATGCTTTGGTTAGGGATAAAGTAGAAATCTGCAAATCTGGGATGGAAAAGCCAACAAGTAAAGGTATAGAGGAAAAAAAAGAAAAACTAAGGTTTTGAATCTTATTGTGAAAAATTAATATGCGGTGACAACTTTCCACAATCTAACCAAGTCTAATCAAGATGTCACATTCTTCATTTTCTCCTCATTTACTTGCATATGTATCACACTGCGGAAATAAAATGGGTTGCATGGGTTTCATGCTGACTTTAAAACAGTGGTTCTCAACCTTTTTGACTCCATTGATCCCTAACATAATATTCAAAGCTAATATAAGCCAAGATATGTTCAGTATTTCTGCTGTAATTGTGACAAAGCTGCTTGTTTTCAAACTATTTTTATTTACAAAATGGGACTATTTATATATTAAATGAATGAACCGTGTTTCATATTAGCCGTGTTTCCACTGCAGGAACTTTCCCCAGGAACTACAGACTTTGGGGTGGTACTCGGTGTGTTTCGACCACAGGGACCAGGGTCTAAATGAAGTTTCGGGTGAAAATTTCCCCCTCAAAACATCCCTACTCGCGAGGTAATACTTTTTTCGTGAACTTTCGGGGGTGAGACTTGGGCGCTGAACATGCTGACTGGCTGAGTTTACGCTGCATTTTAAATGGTTGACTCCACGGAGCATTTTATTTCAACCTAAAAGTTTGTTGCGGTGCGTGCAGTTAGAATTGTTTGCTATTTGAATCAACAATGGCGCTTTAAAAATACGACCGATGGACAGACGGCGAGGTTCAGGCTTAATTAAGTTTATATGCGGAGGACAAAATCCAGCGAGAGCTGGAAAGTCACGTACAGTCCTATGTCACTGGACTAATCTTCACGGTACTTTAGACTGCGATTGAAACACACAGAGCAACAGGTCTGGGGAGAAAAAAAGTTCCTAGTAAAAAAGTTCATGGGACAAATTGTTCTGGGTAATTTTGGTGGAAATGAGACTATTGTGACCGCAGAAGGTAATTTTTTATTTCTTTAATAAAAACCATTTTGTTTTCATAATTCAGTTAGGTATTTATAGCAATTAATAAATTAATTAATTAAAATACTATTAAATAATTCCTGCAGCTCCCTTGGAAGTTTTAAGAGGCCCCTTAGGGTTCCCAGGACCACTGGTTGAGAACTTCTGCTTTAAAACAACCAAAAAAAAGATGAAAGCAGATTACAACAGATTTGGGGTGTGAGAAATTGTGGGAAATCTACATGCTGCATATCTGGAGGAAGTGCTTACAGAGCATAAACCAACAGACTGAATTTCTGTATGACTTCTGTTTTCATACTATACAGAGTACATCAAATCCTAGATACTACGCTGTCCTCTCCTCTTACCTCTCTCCGCACTCTATATAGGTCAGGGAGAGTGTGTGTGTGTGTGTGTGTGTGTGTGTGTGTGTGTGTGTGTGTGTGTGTGTGTGTGTGTGTGTGTGTGTGTGTGTGGAATCAGTGTACCGGAGCCCTGGTCCCCAGAGAACTGTTGCCTGCCAGCCGCTCACCAATGAAGGATTCACATCTTTCCACACACACAAAAACACATCAGAGTAAAGCACAGCTCAAGCTTTCAGGTAGAACTTCATGCACCTGTTCAATAATTTCCTCAGTGCTGCAGTTGAGTTATAGAAACGTGCGTAAGAGGGACACTGTTGCTCCACCCGCATCATTCGTTTTCCTGCGGAGAAACTGCATTACTCACCGACAGCAACATCTCCAGGGTATTTCTCCACGAGACGGTTTCAATCCTTATAAAAAAGCTGTGCACGTACACGGCACCGAACACGCATAAACCAGCATTCATACTTAATGCACTGCGTTTGAAAAGGCCGAAGGGAAGATCAGAAACTGGCCAATCAGAAAGCACATTCTCATTTGAGATAATGCATGAATGATGAAGCATGTTTGTGGATAAATTCAGCAACTAGGGGCTTTGCGTGCAGCAATCCATAAAAAAATGCTATGTAAGCCTCTTAAGAGCAACTTAGATCCCAGATGAATGCCTGGAAACCTCTGTATGATGTACCTACGGTATGATGATTTAGATACACCAAAACAAATATATTTAAATGTTAAAAACTAATTGAAAAACACAGAATGATCAAAGTTAGAGTTTGGTAATGCATAAATGCACAAAAGCATAAATACATTTTTGTTGCTTGAAATATGATAAATGTTAACAGAAATAAAATAAAATATAGTTGCCAAGGCACCAGCAGCCTTCTGACAGCTCCAGGGCTTTTGTGAAAACTACAGATCGTACTTCCGCATTTGTGTATTCCCACTGACAGATAGTCTGATCAAGCCCATTGCATTATGGGTGTTGAAGTTTTCCAACATTTTTTGCAAAAGGGAAAGCCACAGTCCTTGTTCTCCATTTTATCTAGTCTTTTTGCACCGATTCTAAAAATAAACAAAATATGTTTCTACTGCATAGATGGTACATTATTTTTAGAAGCCATTCTTGCCAGTGGACAACCCCCTTTTAAGGGTACGAAGTGGAAGTCTGAAACAAAGCTCTTCCAATAGTGTGTCTACAGTGAAAGTGTGATTGTGAGAGCAATACAGCTCCAGCAGTGTAATCGATCTCTCTGATAAATGACCTCTGGTATCTAAGGCTGAATCGATGTAAGCTGACTGAAAAGAAAAATCAGAGGCTGTTTCCTCTTTCTAAGGATTTTATTGTCCTAATCTTACAATCTTTGGTGATAGGATGTTTGTGTATCAGATTGCACATCTCTCAGAGTTTGGGTGTTTAAACCTGTAGGGCTCATGTTTACCTGTTTCTCCTCCATGTTTGTTTGTGATGAGGTGGGGATGGCGTCTCCCAGCAGGAAGCCCAACCGTGTCATGAGCTCCTGGACAGCCGGGGAGGAGCCAGACTCAGCCGGCGAGAGCAGCTCTGCGCACACACACACACACAAATGAAAAGGTTAGGGAAAGGATGTACAAAAAAAGCCCACACCCAAAAGCAACATGTTTACAGGTACCCAAACACACAAAGGACACTTTCACATTGACAAAACATCTACTTGACCGCATTCAACTCTACAAACGTTCAGCGAATCTGTCCCAACTCACCAAGATCCAAAGGACCGGTGTGGCACTTCCTGTGCTCTCCTTTCCTCTCCTCTCGCTGCCTTTCACAGTCTCCTCTGCTCTCTCGCAATCTCCGTCCCTCCCTCTCACATCTCTCTCTCTCTCTTTTAGTCTCAATCCCTCCCTCTCTCCCCCTCCTCTCTGTTGCCCTGTATCTCTCGCTCTGTAGTACAACGCACTGTCTTTACAGTGCTCCGCACAGCTTCAGAAAGCCTGGGGTTTGAGATGCGGTTATTATGACAACCAAGTTTCTATCCATTCAGAGGCTGTGTGTGTGAGACAGAGAGGACAGGGTGTGAATGTGAATGAGCAGAGATCGTGCTCGCTGCAAATCACTAGGCTAGCTCTCATTCTCAGAATACTACTGGCTAGACACACACACTCACGTTCATTCATTCTCTCCCTTTCTTACGTACACAATGCCATCCTGCAATTCTGCACAGATACAATAGCAAAACATAATTCTATGCTAATTTAATGTTAGATACAGACAGTTTAAGTGATTAAGTGATGCTCATTGAGTTGTTTAAAACCGGTTCGATTTGGAAAGAGAGACCAGTTGGCGAAACATTATGATAACATGAAATCAAAATGACTTTCTTCATTAATGTCTTTTTTGCGGTGCATAATTCATCAGAGCATATTATTCTAATGAATAGACAACGCAGATTCCTTTTGGTGATGTAACTCTTTAGGGTGGGGAAAATATGAACCTATGATATTATAGTTTGACAGGTTTCATTTTTGATCATCCAATCAAATCAGGTTCTGTACGATACTATTTCCAGGAGAATATCCGTTTCACTTAGAAATACTTCAGTTTTCAGTTATTAAATTTAGTTTGTGTTTAAAATAGAATAGATCATCAATGAAAAAGTATCACATTTAAATACATTTTGATACATTTTATAGGAAAAATAAAATGAAATATGTCATGAAAATCTGTCACAGATTTATTAACGCTATCTCACGACCAATTCGTACATATTTTACGAGGTGGCTATTTCGTACAAATTTGTACGACCTCACTCATACGACCAGACGTTTGCCTAAACCCCAGTGATGGGTAGGTTTAGGGCGGGGTTGAGGTAGGTCATTCGCGAATTCATACGAATTTGCCAACTCACAAATATGTACGATTTAGTAAAAATCGTATGAATTGCGAGTGAGGTCGCATAAATTGCATTTAATTAGCCACCTCGTAAAATATGTACGAATTGCCGTGAGATCGGGTTGGATTTATTGATGACTTAAAATAAAAATATATTTTATTTATTTGACATATTTGGGCGTTTTTATGCAAAACAAGTTGCTTGGATATTCTGGGTGGTTATCAGGGTGTTATGTAAACTTTTATGAGTGGTGAATTTCAATGCATTAACTAAAAAACATAATTGACCACAGACACAGGTGCAGTGTGTAATATTTATGAGGATCTATTGACAGAAATGCAATATAATATACATGACTATGTTTTCAGTGGTGTATAAAAGCCTTAGATAATGCAATCGTTACGGTTGCAATTCACAACCTTGCCACTAGATGCCGCTAAAATTTACATAGTGCACCTTTAACTAGGGGGTTAAATACAAGAGCAAAGAACATACTTTTAAGTCTCATTCATATTCTTGGTTCACACTCTGTAATTTATTTCAACCATTTTATTGTCCACTAGGTGAAAATCGGATTGCTTCGAAAAGTAATAGCACCACTCTTCTCTACATGCCAGGCATAATTCATGTCTTTAGCACAAATTGTTTGTGATAAGTTGCCTACTGTACGTTCAATACTTAGTGGTAAGGGTCTAATTAGGTGGAAATGCCTCAGAAAATCAATTTTAAGTGAGAAATACTGTCCCCTAATGAAAAAGTTAATTTCTGTTACTGACCACCGCAGAGAAAAGAAAATCCTAGGCAAACACAAATGGATGAAATGCCACAAAAGTCTAATGCTGATTTTATGGAGGCTTTCCTATCAAGTACATACCAAGACACAAACGCACAATTAAACACAAAAGCTAAATAAGTGCTCTGACATATTTATGCAATTACGATATGTAAATGAGCAGTGAAGTCTTGTGTAGCGTCCCTGAGGGGAAGACAGGGCAACAGGCCACACAGTTCATTAGCATACTGCACTCTGTCAGCAACACTGTCCCGCTCCTCCTCTCTACCCCCTCCCTTGTTAACATCTCCTGCCATCAATCTGGCTTTACACAAATCACTTCACGATCGATCGATGCTGCTGGTCAGCTAGTGTTGTTTGCTTTCAATTGACAGCAAAATTCACAGGCAAACCTAAGGCAGATCCATATTTAATACATCGTTCATAAAATATTTATTACCGTGCAATGAAATGCAGCATATGTGCGCACGTCCTCCGGGTCTACATTCGAAGGCGTATAAAAATCACGCTAATCCAGATAAATGTTCCCATATTAAACCATTTATTCTGCTTATTTTCACAATATATATTAGGACAGTGAAATGAGTGTGGATTGTTTCAAAGCACGTTTACATTGGTCCACAAGTCTGCATGCAGCTCCTCTCTCAGCTGGTCTCCAGTTGATCTATGTTTGCCAAATGGACACAGACCTCCCAATGAGTTCACACATTTCACTCTCCTTTTGCGTATGAAGACTATGTACACCGAACCATTTGCTCCACACACGCATACACACAAAGTTAGACATGGCTTGTTTTTGCAGAGCACTCAAGCAGAAGTGTAGTGGTGCCTGCTCATTTTGGCAGGCCAGAAGTCTAGTAACACGTGTGTGTGTGTGTGTGTGTGTGTGTGTGTGTGTGTGTGTGAGTGAAAATCATGTCCGAACCGTTGCCAGATTCCCTCCTGATTGTTTGAGTGAGCTGTGTAAATCTAAATTCTAAACGTGTGATGAACAGAAAAGTACTGGAATAAACCTGCGTTATGAATTTGATATCATAGAAATATAAGCAGCAACACCATTTATAGCATCAGATGTTACTCAAAACTGCACCGTAATCAAATTAGAACAACTGTCAACTGTTGCAAAGTACAAAAAGGTATAAAGGTCTTCCTTCACAGGTGAAGGTTTGTGAGTTTAATCAGACTGCATCATGTTATAATTAAGGCTGACGATTTAACGTGTTCATTTAATTCATTAGCCATGGTAGAAAATAACGTGTTAAAATTATTAACGCACTTAACGCATCCGACCTACATAGTTAATCTTACATTTTATACAGTTGATTGGTGATGAACATGTAGCCTATAGAATGCTGTGAGAATGTCGCTCAGATTCAAGATATCAGGGCAGAAATGCCCCTGAGGTTGTGTCTCATATTTATATCACGATATCAAGTAATATCACAAGAGTAACGAGCGCAATATTACAGAGTGCTGTTTTTGTCCCGAATGGCACGAGTGCAAATGTGAGATTGATTTTATACAACAGTTCAATAAATAAGAAGTTCATATTGTGTTATATTATAAACACAATATTGTCTGATTTTGCTCATATTTACCAATGAATCAGTGTTTTAAGCCAATCAATCGGATGCACCAATGATTCAATGGCCCATTCATAAAGAGAGCAATTTACTTTTAACAAATGGATTGAATAAATGACTCAATGACCTACTGGCAGTTTTAGTTTCTTATTTAAAGCATCATTGCATAATTATAATTTTTTTTAATCCATATAAAAATTAAAATAAATAATTAAAAAATATATTATCACCCATTAAAGGTATAGTTAACCCAAAAATTAAAATTCTGTCATCATTTACTTACCCTCATTGTTGAATCAAATAAAAATAAAAAAAATTTCTAAAGCTATTCTTCTAAAGCTGATATTTTTCTCATTTAACACAATAATGAGTTTAACAATTCCAAGAAACAAAAATATGCTTAAAAAATTGACTGACACTGTAAGTCACATGAACAAAACAAAACTATAAGGTTAAAGCACATTTATTTGTATAATAAATAATTGTCAACACAATATTTATGGTCGTGACAGCCCTACTACCAAGTCCACCAATGTTTTTAGCACATTTTTTGTTAAATTTGTATATTTAATATTTTTAAAAAAAAATTTATATGATTGGAATAAAGTTCTCCAAACAGTCAAAAGCATATAGAAATCTAGACATCTACAATACCATCATCATGATCAAAACTAAGCATTTACTTTATAACACTGCGCATCTAGATTCTTACTTCAGGTAACTTTTGAGGTTTTTAATTCCTTTCAATTTTAAATTATGTTTGCCTCTGGTACTCTAGCACAAAGGGATAGTAATATATTATGCCAAAAAACATAACTCAATTGAACACAAATTGAAGAGGTCTTTCCCTATAAGAATATGCCTAAGTGAATTGCTGTGCATTTTTGCATTAAAATTAGTCAAGTGTTGGGTTTCCAAGTTTTATGGGGACTTTCCATAGACTTAATGATTATTAGTATTACTGTACAAACGGTATACTCTATCTCTATCCCTTAACCCTAACCCTACCCCTTAACCAACCCATCACGGAAAACATTTTTGCATTTTTACATTTTCAAAAAACATTTTGTATGATTTAGAAGCGGTTTTCCTCATGGACACCACAAAATTGATCCCACAAATCAAAAATGAATGGTGTTACTATGCTTATTCAGACATTTGTTCCCCATAATATAGGAAAAACCAGGACCATAAATACACACACAAAATTATTCAAATTCATTGATTACAACTATTTTCTCTAGATTTTCAAGGACGTTCTAGTCAGCATTCTAGAGGTCACTCCTAAGAATAAAGATATAATACACTATTATTAAATAATTATATTGTTCTTCAAACTAAGAAACTGGATTTATACTTCTTTCATACAATGCTTTTTAATGATGTTAAATAAAATTCACTTTTATTAATATTTTTGCATGTTTTATTTATTTATGTATTTTTAAATGGCCAATGGTCAGAATTTCAATAGAAATACACCTTTTAAATAAAATATCTTTATTTTTTACTATACATTTCCAATCAAATTGGTTCCAGCCAGGTATACGGTTTGCATGTTTAAAAAAAAAAAAAAAAAATCAGATATTGAAATAATTTAGAAACAATAACTCTTTATATTTCTGCGTCTCTCCACTTCCTCTTTAAATTCTCCCGTCTCCATATCAAACCCTTCTCTCAGACTGTGAAACAGTCATAATCTCACTGGTCTTATTCAGCTCTTGTCGTTTTCATCTTCTAGACGCTGAAATCTATTTGCATGCTAAAAAGCTAGGGAGCACCATTCCCCCTCCCCCTGTCCACACTTTCACCTCCCCTCCATCTCTTTTCATCAAATGACCTTGTTCATCCACATATCGCTTATGAAATAGAAGGAAATACCTTCGTAGTACACAAACTCATGCTTTTCATCAGTATCATGTGCATGTATGTGTGTAAGTGACAGACTAAGAGATAAAAGGTGAGAGATATGAGAGAGGGAGAATGCATCTACGTATGGAGGAGTGTGAAAAAAGAGGGGGAGGTGGAGAAGAGGACGTCGGACATGGAGCAAGACAAAAGTAAGATAAAAAGAAAATAGCATGAGTAAACAGTAGCCACAGAGAAGAGAGTGTGTCATTCAGTCATATAGAAAGAGAGACAGACGGGGTGGAGGCCGGAGTTCCACAGACAGCTCCGATCCTGGAAGCTAAGGGATCAATTTAGGGGTTCAGCCATAGTAAACTACAATCCAGTAGAAGCTAAGTGCAGCCATATCACCCTGTTGCCCAAGACTGGTTTCCTACTGAAGCTAAGCAGGACTGAGCCTGGTCAGTACCTGGATGGGAGACCTCCGGGGAAACTAGGTTGCTGCTGGTAGAGGTGTTAGTGAGGCCAGCAGGGGATGCTCACCCTGTGGTCTGTGTGGGTCCTAACGCCCCAGTATAGTGATGGGGACATTATACTGTAACAAGCGTCTTCAAATGAGACATTAAACCGGGGTCCTGACTCTCTGTGATCATTAAACATCCCAGGATGTCCTTCGGAAAAAGAGTAGGGTGTGACCCTGCATCCTGGCCAAATTTGCCCATTGGCCTCTGTCCATCATGGTCTCTTAATCATCCCCATGTACGATTGGCTTCATCACTCGGTCTCCTCGCCACCATAAGCTGGTGTGTGGTGGCCGTTCTGGCGCAATATGGCTGCCGTCGCATCATGCAAAGTAATTTACATTACTTATTTGAAAAAGTAATGCATACTTACTAGGTAAAAAAGTAATCTGATTACATAATGTAATGTCCCCATCACTACATTACTTGTAATTAGTGGTGTACAAAAATGCAGCAACATGTATCATGTGTGGATAGTGACTATGTATTGTGAATAGTTCACTTAAAAGGAACATTTTCAAAAAAGTTTGAGTGTCAGTACTACATTAAACTACTACATAAATCTTGAATATGTATAATTTATATAAAAATATAAAAAGTGGCCTACATTATTTTAAATATATTTAGTCAGTGACAGAGTGCAAGCATATTCGTCTAAAATAAATCTGTATTTTCACCTTTAGAATCATGAATATTTTTATATATTTTTAATATTTTTGCTGTCACCACTGTCCTGTGCATTGTGTTAAGCCAGCCCAGCCCAAGCCAAGCATATTCATTTCCACCCCCAATGTAATAGCAAGTTTAACATTTGAAATCAACAGTCAATTTTTCGTTAACCTTTTACCCTATGTATTGGTGTATCGCAATAAGTATAGTGATATGACTTGAATCATGACATAAGGGTATCGTTACACCCCTACTTGTAATGCATTACATTCAAGACTGTTTACAACACAATTCATAATCATGTTTTCACCGGCAACCAAATACAATTAGTTGCAACATTTTAATGACCCTTGTTGCAATGGATCAAACCAAAGAAATAATCAGAGGATTAAGGGTTTAAGAACTGAGATCTGTTGTTTTTATCATAAGACCACAGGGATGCACTTTTCCAGTGATATTTAGTGCTGATGCTGCCTATTTCACTTAAGACACAAATGCATATCTTGCTAATATGATAATAAATTAGGCAAAACACTTAGTTAACAAATGGTAAAAGACAACATGAAAGGATCTTAAATTTAACATCCCCGATGTAGATCAGCAACTATGGACTCTATATAATGCTACTATAATGCTAAAATTAACTGAAGATGTGCTGAACGTTCACTCTGTTCTTGCAGTTCCTAGCAGCAAGTGCTTAGTCATAATCGTTATTTGTCAAAAATAAATGTTTATATGCCACGTGAATTTAAGATCCTTTCATATCAGTTTAGACAATGAGTAGCCTTTTTATCTCCGGCGATAGCACTTATTAATAAAACTGTCATCAAACTTTGATTATGGGTTTTTCAAAACGATCCCACACATGGGTAATAACAGGCTATATCTTGTTGCTCTAACTTTGATGTTATCCCAGTGCCACTGTTGAAAAGTTCAAATGAAACATTTTCCTACAACACTGACAGCAACTTCACCCACGAATCCTTAGAACAACTTTTTGTTGTAAATGTTATATTTAATTTATTAATTACAGAGTGTAGACGCCAGAATGTGTGATGTCGTGATAAGTAGCAAAAACAAGTGATTCATTCAATAAATCATCTGTGACATTAATCTTATTTGTTAATTTTATAAAGCATGCACGCCTTCATGCTAGCAATTGTTTGGGCCAATGCACACTTATCATTAAAAGAAGGGCCCATTAAACTGTATTACATTTGCTTTGGCTAAGTGTCTATTTTAGACAACCATAGCAACTGGCATAATTCAACCTGGCCGAGTCCGGCGATTTTTTTTGGTCAAACGAGTCAAAGTTTTTCCTGCAAAGTGACATCTAAATTACAGCCCTGTCGATCCAAGGTTTATTTTTGCAGCTAATGGCTGAAACACATGTAAAAAAGGAGAAAGCACGGATCAGGAAGTTAGCGAGCAGCGGTATGGCGGGATGCGGTGCGGTATTATCGGCCTGTGATGAAAGATCTGTGCTGGGTAAATCATTAGCACTCATTAGAATTGAATCATGGAGATTATGCTCTGAAGAAATCAGTGGAAAACGCTGGTCATGGCTCAGAGCGAACAGACACAATGTTGCCATAGAGATTTGCCAGCTCAATCAAAACGAAAGGCTGCAACTCTAATATTCGAGAGCTCAGCATTAGTCTACACTATGGGCTGTGTGCTTTAAGACGTGTCTAGGGTCACTAAGACTGAACACATTTGAGTACTGCTTGGTCTCCTGCTACAAAAGTGGATTTTGAATGTGCTGTAACTGTACTGTACTGTACTGTACTATTCAATTCAATTCAATTCAATTGGGTTTCATTGGCATGAACGTATGAAATAATGGGGGGGGGGCATATGTGTCCATATTATACCTAAATATATCACAATAAAAAATAAAAAAAATAAAAAATGAACACAGAGCAAACACTATTATTGAGTATATAAATAAGATGCTTCAACTGTACGTGGCATTGCACTTGCCACATAGTCTCTGCTAGTCAACAATGTACCATCTTTTGTTATATTAAAACAGAAATTTCCTTTAGGGAACTGATAAGCTTATATTTTCCAAGAACAAGATTGTCAAATGTTTACAAAACCCACTTATAATTTAAATCGGATTTGACCAGTTTATTCCATCAGACATGAGACCTTTTTTTTTATTAACTATAGCCCAATTAATAACTGATTATTAGGGATAACGATGTATTGATAACATTAAACCTATAATTATTTTCATGTTATGGATAATTTTATACTATTTATGCAACACAACATTATAATGCACATCATTAAATCTTTTCATGAAATTCCAATATTTATTTTGAGATGTTCTAACTATTACATTTATAAGTTATTATAACGTGTACAAGTATATTATTATAGTTATTTATGTTATAACATGATTTATGTTTTTAAGGATTAACTTTAGGACTAATATTACTAGGGCAGCGGCTTATAAGTAACTAAGATTCTATCTACACAGTGAAAATAGCATATTTCCTTGCTATTTACACTAAATGCAAATAGTGATAGATGCTATTTACACCAAGTGAAAATAAAAATAAAAATCTTAGCGATGGATGATATTATAGTGATGTATTCTATTACACCATGTAAAAGTAGTTATTTGCAATATGTGTAAATAGTAGACGAATTGGATGCAATTTATTGTTTATTTTGACAGATACATACTATTTGCACCTCTGTATTGTTGTACATTAACAGGATGCAATAATAACAGTGTAAATTATTATATTTATTAAAATTATTAAATGGATGCTGCCTTAATGGGACAATAAAAGCCCTCCCTACATCTATCCCTACCTCGTTAGGCACTTTATTTACACTTTTAGAACATTTTCTTAATGCCTTTCCGATGTGATATGTGATAGGAAAAGAGAGAAGAGCTCGGCAAAAGGTGGATTCGAACTCAGGTCGATTGCATCAAAACCTAGATCCTTAAGCCTTATGCTTTACTGACTACGCCACTGAAAACATTGAAAAACACTTCTTTTTTTATCTTGTTTTTCCCAAAGTTAAGTTAAGTTAGTGCGAATAGCACTTGCCAACAAGACACTAAGTATTATTAAAATAGCATTATTATATATGGTAGCAATACAATAAATAAAAGAAAATCTCTCATATCAGCAGACAACTTATTATGATAACCCTAATTAGGTTAATGCTAACAGCTAGTTTAAACACCGCTTAATGAACAAAACACGTTAATGGAAACACAAACATGTCAGAACACAATTCATAATGCAACATATACATACATACACTATACATACTATACACACTATTTATTTTCACAACAAGTGGCTTAATGGGACTGCAGAGCTTGTCTTGAACATACAATGTCATCACACTGAACAGGTTAACTCACACTCACTAGTTTTTACGGTCTCATTACAGGGTTTTTCATACTTAAAACCCTGGGTAAAAAGGAAATCCTGGGCTATCTTGCTTTACATTTCACACCACTCATAATTTACCCAGGGTTAACAATATCGTAAGCTGATGTTTCACACAGTGCATTCCAAAACCTGGGTTAAATAGACTTTTTGGAATATAAATTTAAGGATTAAACAATCTCTTCTTCACTCAAAGTGATGCACTTTCCATCACCATTTTACATTATTCCCCTCAAACGTTGAAACAACTGTTTATATACAACACGTGGTGATTGGCTGGTGGTTGTTAAGCATTTAGCCATAACGTTCTAACTGCATATTTTCAAAAGTGAAGCTAAACCTGGTCCGGAGCAGGGTTTCATAACCTCCAAATAAAAAAATACAAGTGTGAAACGTTTTTCTTACCTGGGTTAAAAACAGGGTTTAGAAAGATGATAACCCAGGGTTAAACTTGATGGACACAGAGCTTATTTTCTGCAATGATCCAAAAGTCAATGGAAAATCCTATTGGGTTTTTGTTGAGGGAACCAGGGTGATTTTTAACTTCCAAATTGCCCCTTAATACCAGGTGTAAACAGGGCCTTACATGTCTGCATTTAGATGACACTTTTATCACTAGAATAGAGGAACATAAGCAATCACTCTTAGAGCCAACAATATTTGCAGTATAGAATGCCAGATTTATTAGAAAGCTAGATTAGAAGCTAAAAAACAAAAACTTGCATGATTGGGTGCGCATTGGTTGTGGATTGGTGCAAGGATGTTACTGATGAAGTAATGCAAGAATGCACATTAAATAGGGATAATAGAACTGTACACTTACAATACATGCCAAACATTTGCATCTGCATACTTGAGTAGAGCATGTTACTGACCTAAGAGTTTACAAAGGAAGTGAACTAATACCAGCAATCCAGCTGACTCTCAAATGTAAGTAACCGTAAACTCACCCTCTATTTAAAGAGAAAGAACAGAGATCAGGAGAAAAATGCCCAGCATTTGTGAGAAACACTCCAATCCACCAGATGGAATTTAATCACACAATGAAATCATTAAATCTACACAGCACTCTGCCCAATCACAGGTGGATGTGCTGGCAGCTGTAATGACATCACAAAGGTTGTTTTCGTCCTTTCAGGAAACAGTAAGTGAGCACAGAGATGATAATTGCCTTTAACACAGGAAGAGACAGACTCTAATGCACTTCATAGTCATCTGTTTCGGAGGCGAACAGTGGGTGGATTTCTAAAGCCTGATTTCCTCAGTCTCCCATAATTCTCGGCTCTTTGATCTGTGAAGAAAATCAATGTGCCACCGAGTCCATTTTGAGCCCGTTTTGTAGTCCACACAGATGTGGAGAGAGAAGGAAAGGCAAACATACATTTATAGAACAGCTGTCAGGACAATGAACCTCGAGTTGAAAGTCAAAGTCATCTGGGCCGTCACTGACATGGAAATCATTCATTTGCATGTACAGCAGGTTCATCTGGAGTGGGACACTGCATCTGGTGCGATCTCACGATCCACATCATCAAACGGTGTAGGTGCGACTGCTTCATAATTAATAATTAATCATTTTGCCAAAGCAACCATAATGATTGCCTGAAATAGAACAGAGGAGTCTCGGGACATAGTCCAAAAATAATGACTTTTGATTAGAGAACATTTGTGTGCGCGTGTCCATAAATGTGAAAACAACTGCACTCTACTTTAAGATGGTAATATGTGCATGTGTGTGTTTATGTACAAAGGGGAGAAAATGTCAGACTTCTCAGGAAATCTGGGATTTTTTTTCTAGTTCTGTCATGACAACTCTCAAAGTGTTTGGCATGCCAATGGATGTTCATATGTTTTGTCTTGGCGGAAAAGATCTGCTTAGCTGCTTCTGCAGAGCAAGTATGGGACTTGCTACTGCCAATACATACATAAATCGCTGCTGAGAGCAAGGCAGACACGCTGCTGCTGTACAAAATAGAATGCATGAATAACCCACAGCAGATCTATACAGGTGGAGCTGGGGAAGGTAGAGGGTTTATGAAATCACGCTGCAACTGCTACAGAAAAAACGGACCAATATTTCAAGGTTAAGCAGGAACCAATCAGCTGCTCTATAGAGAATGATGTGATTAAAAACAGATTGAGTTAAAGACCTATCAGCCCGTCAAATCTAGAGTTTCATTTTTTTTGTCACTTTTAAAAAATGTAATATAAAAAGCATTTCCATACCTCAGCGCATCCTGCTCATGCAGAAATGCAGAGTCACCAAGCGCCACAAACAAACAGAAGCCACCTGGCTTTTACAGTTCCTCGTGACCCAAAACAACAGGCTTATGCTGCTTTCATGCAATTTCGTATTTACCGCAATTAAGATATGGCGACCCATGACGTTCTACCCAGAGTCTTTCAGGTCCACAGGCTCGGAATTATGTATTTCAATGGCAACACTATCACCGCCGAAATTAATCTGTAGCAGTCAGGTGGTACAAGTCGTTGTGTAAATTGTGGTTACATTGATTATTACTGTAATGTTATGTGCTTTGAGACATGAAGTAATTAATAAACACCATCTCTCGTGATGCTTTCCAGACTCTGCTATGGCTTTTTTTTTTTTTTTATACAGTCCAACAGAGGAACTTTACTTGAACGGTAGTGCAAAATTAAGAAATATTTCAGGTTGTGTGGCACTACTTGGTCACTAATAAAAAAAAACATGTGTTGACCATGTGATTTTTGTATAGATGTCAGATTATTGCTTCCATTAATTCCATTGCTGCTCGCTGGAACATTCACAAATCTTGCTGGAGGACATCAGGTTTCATACTTCATGCAACTCGGGTGCTGTCATTAAGACAAAACTTGCACATGCAGTGCCAAATACTAGGAAATTCTTACATTTGTGTATAATCAACTTTACATTACTTTATGCCAATATCATAATTTGTAACAAAATATTATTAAATTAGGGAAATAATTAAATAACAAGTGGTCTTAAACATTTGGACTTCACTGTCCAACTCAACTCTGCAATCGAATGTACATTTAACAAGAATGAACAAGAATGTTTACCTGTAAACCTCAAAATGTCACACACACATTCCAGGGAGCAATTAAGATTTAACAGTGCAGAGTTGAATTTTGCCATCCTTACATCACGTCACCAATATGACAAATCAATGAGCACACCAACACATACTGTATAGACACAAGGCAGCACTAAACGGTGACAAAGAGTGCAAGCAGGAGAAAGATTGGCCCTAGAAGACAGAAGTATACTAAGTAAAACAGAGAGACAGTGGGAGGGAGGAATGCGGTTTAATGGACTGCTGGATTTACTGACCTCTCAGCTGTAAATTCATGTAACTCCCCACATCTTAAAAACACCAACCCTCAGCTAACAACAAGGGCAAATCTCACTCAAAGACTGTAGGGACTTTCCACTTAATTCTATGGTTTTTATATGGAGGTTATTATATTTTATATTCCCTAAACCTACCCCTAAACTTAACCCGTAGACATGTATTTTACATTAAGGAGGTATTTCATATTTATGTATTTGTGCATGTCTGTTATCTCTTTACTATTCTTGTGGGGAAATCTGGTAACAAAACCTTTTCACACACACAAAGATCAATGAATATACAAATACTAGTGTTCATACAAAATACACATGTCTTAATTGATCTACTGGTACACACACACACACTGTACTCACCAGTATTGTTCTTCTTCCTGTTCCTCAGAGCACAGGTGACAGGATCTCCAGGAGCACGAGGATTCTCCACATATTTGGGTGTCCTGATTGAACCTGGAGACAGAGCAAAAATGAGAGAAAGACTGAGTAAGAGAGAGAGAGAGAGAGAGAGAGAGAGAGAGAGGGAGGAGAAAGAGAGAGAGAGCGAGAGAGACGCACATACACATACAGAGACAGTTAAGTCTTTCCAGATGGGATTGTGAGGCTGGCGATCTGAATCTCTGGGCAGAGCTGCGTGTGGATCTGCTTGTGTGTGTGTGTGTGTGTGTGTGTGTGTGTGTGTGTGTGTGTGTGTGTGTGTGTGTGTGTGTGTGTGTGTGTGTGTGTGATGGTTGTGATCGGCTGTCCTGTACTCCCAGAGAGATTCCAGTATAAACGTGGAGTCTGTAATGATTTTAATCTCCCTGAGCAGTTCCTCCTGTGTCAGCTGAGTCAGAGTCAAGCTTTATTGGCATGATTGTCGACATACAATATTGCCAACGCATAAAAAACACTTAGAATAGAGAAATAGACAATAAGGAAATTAAGAGTAGAATAAAAGTAAATACACTAGCGTGCAAAAGTTTTTTTATATATATATATATATATATATATATATATATATATATATATATATATATATATATACACATATATATATATATATATATATATATATATATATATATATATATACACATATATATATATACACATATATATATATATATATATATATATATATATATATATATATATATATATATATATATATATATATATATAAAAATGCCTCTTATGCTCACCACGGCTACATTTATTTGATCAAAAATACAGTAATATATGTCATATGAAATATTACTGCAAATTAAAATAACTGCTTTCTATTTTAATATATTTTTTAATGTAATTTATTCCTCTGATGGCAAAGCTGAATTTTCAGCATCATTACTCCAGTCATATTATAATATTATCATTCTAATATTCTGATTTGGTGCTCAGGAAACATTTCATATTATCATCAATGTTGAAAACAGGAACAGAAAGTTTAAAAGAACAGCATTTATTTGAAATTGAACATTTTGTATAGCAATGTAAAAGTCTTTACTGTCATGTTTGATCAATTTAATGCATCCTTGCTGAATAAAAGCATTAATTTCTTAAATATATATTTTAAAAATTTTACTGACCTTGAACTATAATCATAGTTTAGAATTTGGTCTATAATACTAGACCAAATAATATAGAAAACAAAATAGAAAATACTGTCTCGGGGTTAATTCAGCTTCTGAAAGCCAGCCAGCTGAATCCGCTCATTCACAGCCCTCGCTGGGTCTGCAAGAACTTTTGTTCCATTTAACTTCACAGCGGCTCCTCAAACAAAGCCTCAAACATCAGACAGGAGCCTGAAACATGAATAAGGACAGACATCTCCACTGGCGCACAGATTTGGCTCTAGCAAACATTATAACTGACACGTCTTCACCACTTTAAGAAATTAAATCCCCCACACACTTGTTGAGAAATAATCTTTATATTTTAAGACTTTTGCTTTGATTGGGCACAAGGCAACCAATGTGAAATGACGACAAAGCAGAAGCATTACCAAAAATCAGTTTAGACTCCTAAATTTCTTCACTATTAATATTCAAAAGCTGAGCTGAAGATTTATAATGTGTCGCATAAACTTTTCAAATTATCCGGGCACATCTGGTAATACTGCATTACTTGGACAAAACTTTTTGGAATAATCTGAATGAAGTGGAATATGTGGAATATGCAAATTTTGAATTAATGTTGACTTGTTGAAAAGTGGTCTATACCGCCACCTACAGGATCAGACAAAGCATTGCAGGCCAGGAATACTGCCATTAACATTACCTGCCATTGGAAATGCTTATAGCAGGAGAGAAACAACTTTAAGGACCCTTTGGGAAAACTTAATGACAGATAACGAAATAAAATACTATAAACCAATGCTGTAAATTGCTCCTTAAACATTAGAATGGATCTAAAATCAATCAGGAATTAATAATGGTAATATTTGTTACATTTCTCAAGCGAGTTTTATAAAGCATTCTAATTAAGAACAGATTTAATGCAGCAGCACATAGGGCTGATGTGGGTATAAATCACACAACCTGAGGTGCAAGACGGTGGGAAGAAAAATCGCTAGTCATCCCAGAATAATGAGCGAGTTTCTGGCAAGTTGTTCACTTCCAATGTGATTGCCAGCTATTAGCTCAGCTATCAGTATGAATCAGCAAAGAGCTAACAATACCACAATGATAACGTAAACATGATACACCGTATATGATACCGATTCATTCATCAGTTCTCAAATAATCTATAGCATCTAGATATGTACAGCTTACCTAATAACTGAATTTTAAGGTTAGCTTTGACCTACATCCTAAAGTCAACGGTACCCCTCTTTGTGCTATGACTTTTGACCTCACAACGGTCCTGACATTTGTCAATAAGAGGGATTCCTTCTGATCTTCACAGAGCAGGTAAATTAATCTACAGTCTTGTCTATGTTTGGTTGTCGCACAGACCAGTGGTTCTCAAATGGTTTTGCTTCAGGACTCCGATTCAACATTGAGCATCATACACGATCAGGCATAACATTATGATTTCCTAATATTGTATTGGTCCCCCTTTTGCTGCCAAAACAGCCCTGACCCATCGAGGCATGGACGCCACTAGACCCCTGAAGGTGTCCTGTGGTATCTGGCATCAAGATGTTAGCAGCAGATCCTTTAAGTCCTGTATTCTGACACCTTTCTATCAGAACCAGCATTTACTTCTTGAGCAATTTGAGCTACAGTTTGATCGGACCATACAGGCCAGCCTTCGTTCCTCATGTGCATCATTGAGTCTTGGCCGCCCATGAACCTGTTGCCGGTTCACCACTGTTCCTTCCTTGGACCACATTTGATAGATACTGACCACTGCAGACGGGGAACACCCCACAAGAGCTGCAGTTTTGGAGATACTCTGACCCAGTCGTCTAGCCATCACAATTTGGCCCTTGTCAAACTCGCCTAACCTATCCTTACACTTGCCCATTTTTCCTGCTTCTAACACATCAACTTTGAGGACAAAATGTTCACTTGCTGCCTAATATATCCCACCCACTAACAGGTGCCGTGATGAAGAGATAATCAGTGTTATTCACTTCACCTGTCATAATGTTATGCCTGATTGGTGTATTTTGCTGTCATACTGTAGCCAGTGTTATTTTAGTATCATTGAGATACTATCAGTTTTTGTATATATTTTCTCTGTTCAATTATAATTTTAAAGTTTTAGTAATTTTGTTGATTGTTTTTTTTAATTTATTTTTTATGTCTAGATAGTTAAGTTTCAGTTTTCTTTAGTTTTGGTTATTTTAGTACTTCACTTACACTAAAATGAGAAATGTTGTCTTGGCAATAAGCTGAAATAAACATTAACTAACAAAAAATATTTAAAACTTTTTTTATTTGATTTCAAGTATAAAAAAATGTTTATTTATGGTTTTAGTTACAGTAAGGGTTATTATTGTTAATTAAAACAATGCATAATTATATGGTTGGAATATTTGAATTTGGCATTTTTCCACAACTAGAACAAACCTGTGAGCCACTGGTTGAGAACTGCTGGCACAGACTGTCAGATAGTGGTTCTTAACCAAGGAGTGGGGGTCCACTAGGGGGCTTCAGGGGACACAGGATGACTTTTATATTTAATCTAACTTAATAAAAATTAAATCAAAGAAAGTCATAAATCCAACTGTAATCATATATAGTTACCCCCTAAATTGCACTTGTTTTTTTTAAACTGAAGAGCATACAGATCTTGAAACTTTTGCAATCACAAAATTGTAATTTATACATTAAATAAACTGACACTCTCACGTTCTGCTAATAAAAAGACTGAAAAACAAGCAGCTTTGTCATAATTACAACAGATTTAATTATCTTAGTATATGCAGGTCTTCAAGTGTTAGACAATGGGGGGCCCTAGGAGTCAAAAAGTTAGAGAGCTATTGGTCTACACTGTGAACTCCACACCAATAGATGGCACAGTTTGTGCATTACATAAATCACAGCTGGAAAACTCTTGACTGATGTGTCTATATGACATACATGGTACTGCTTAAACTAGATCAACCTGCCAGATGCATTTATTATGAAAGATATTATGAAGTGACCCCACCAACAGACTAGGTTAGATTTGATTTTTTTATCTTTAATGTTATCTCACATTGTAAAACCGCACATTTCATCAGCTTTGAATGGATGTGTACTGTGCGTAACAAATAAGCTTGACACCTGGAATAGATTGAGTGATACGTCAAGGTAAAAAGTGACTCTCGTACACACCTGGTGACTTGTTGGTCCGGACAGGTGAAAGATAGGGTTGGCGGGGAGGGAGCAGTGGGGAGGAAGGGAGGGAGACGGACACGCCTCTGGTCAAACTCGGTCTCAGCAGCTCCTCTGCAGGGTATGGCTGCACTGGGAGCGGCCCACTGCCATGATTCTGAAGAACCATAATCCCCTCTTCCTGAACTCTGTGATGGAAACTGGGGCTGAGAGACGGGTTTCCTAAACAAAAATGAGAAAAACATTTTTCTTATTAAAAATTATTTTTTTTTAAGTGCCCCTTTTATGCTTTTTTGGATATTAACTTTCATGTATAGCTATTTGTGAATATAAATGGTTTTAAAGCTATCAAAGTGCACAACAAATGGAGTAATTGTCTCCTAACAGAAAGAACCGATTCTTAACCGCCTGAAACGAGTCGTCAGTAATTCCAGTCTAACTTCCTGCACAAACATACATAGTTTACATAGTATAATGCCAATCTATGTTTTTTTTATTGGCTGCCCGCGAATAACATCTACTCTGACCCATTCTCAAACACTGTAGTTGTAGCTGAGACCTAGAAGTGTTTGGTTCATGTTGTTGACATATCAGAAAGATGCTGTAACCACTTCGCAATCGAATTGATACACTAAAACCAACGACATTGTTCATATCACTTTGTATAAAAGTGCTAAGAAAGCACTGAAATTCAGATGGTAATGGAAGTTGTGTTTCTGACACGCTGTAAGTGCTAGACCAATCACAACAGACTGGGCCATCTGACCAATCAGACTAGAGTAGAGACTGGGTCCTTTATCAAACCATTTTTATACACTATGAGAACACAGTTGGATACGTAGAATTGAACAAAGACATTTGCTTTACTGTTTTTGAGCCCCATATTTCTTACCAGAAGGGCCATTTGGAATTCCTAAAGACAAAGAGATGCTGAAGGCCTGTAGGCCAAAATGTGTCACACCTTTAGTACAGTGGAGAAAGTTGTAATTAGCTGATTGGTCAGTTTGAATGTCTCACGTTTGGGTTTAGTCACATGGTCAAGAAAAGGAAAAAAGAAGATTGTAATGGTTGCTCTGTCTCTTGATTCTCTGGCTCTCTCTCTCTTCTCGGGGCCTGCTCTTTGGCTCTGCTCTTCTTTGCTCTCTTCTTCTCTTTGTCTCTTTCTCTCTACACTTCCTCTCTCTCTCTTTCTATCCCTCAGGTAACATTCTATTCATGCTGGGTACGATTAATGGTATAAGCTTGATCACCTTATACATCTATTTTGTAACTATTTTAAGTGTAACCATAACTAGATTTTGTAATTAAATTCTTTCTATTACAAATGATGTGCTAACTACAGATTGGGTATTGACTTTGAAGTGCTACCTATTGCAATGATATGTAGCCACATTATAGCAACGCTCTTCCACATATTTTGTGGAACTGTAACTGTGCTTATTTCCGCTGTTGGCATAAGTTGCAGTGGGTGGTAATAGATGAGAAATGTACAGTTTTCTAAAGTCTTGCTGATAACGTTTCTTCAGTCGTTCAGCAACCCTGCAGCCTGAACCACTGTAGGCAATCCACCCTTACAGATATTATAAGAAAATTAAAAAGTTTTTTTTTTCCTTAGATGCATGTAAAACTAGGAGACTTCCAAACAAAACTGTAGTTTAAATTAATCTGAATATAAAAGATCTTAAAGTTGTCATGAACTGTGTTTTTTTTATGTTCTAAGAGGTCCACTTATATCCATATTTTTACATCAAAAAACACCCTAATTTAAAAGTAATGTTATGTTATGATTGGATAACAGTTATGCATGTCCCTGCCGTTACACGTGTGGAATTGTTTAGAAAACTTCACATGTTGAAAAATATCTCGTAACCTAGTTTCTAACAATGTTTCAACCACGTTGTTGAAAAATTTTCCAGCAATGTGAAACATTTATGCATTGCCATAAATGACCTTGAGCGCATGTGTTGTGAACTACTCTGTTGTTTTGATGCGCTTCTCACTTTAATCTGTAGAAACCATAAAATGCCGCATTTATGTCCGCCATTTGAACACCAATGACCTATTACTAACAAAGCAATAGTGACACATGGTAAAAACTTGTACACTTGTATGTTGTGACATTGCTATGGGATATAGTCTGCCCTGCAAAATAGTTTATTTTCTTTTTGGTCTCGCTGAAAAGCCTCCGCTGAAAGGTGTCTTGTTAAAAAATAAAGCAAAATGAAGTGAACAAATTTAAATCTTATTGACGCCATCTGGAACTTTGTTAACAATAAAGTTAATGCACGCTTTCTTAATTGTTAAATGTTAATGTTAATCTTAAATGTTAAGATCATAAGGAAGGCAATGCAAAGACTGTGTTTCTCCACAATTTAGCACTGCAAACATCTTGTAATCCTCTCGAGTAATCCTATGTTTGCATCTCTCTCGTATTTACCACTACATGACGTGCAAATCGGTGGGCGGAGCTAAAGAGGTGAAGGAATGTTCTTCTGCAGAGGCCGTCTTTCATCGCACTATGATGTGACAAAATCTGAAACTAGTCATTTTGGCAAACTAGTTTTTTGGACTACTGAGGAAGGTTTTTTTTTGTTTTGTTTTTTTGTAAGATTTATTTTGTGCCGTTTTTGCCTATATGATAGGACAGGTAGTTGACAGAAAGCGAAGTTGGAGCGAGAGAGGGGAGGGTTCGGGAAAGGTCCACGAGCGGGGACTCAAACTCGGGACGCCTGAAGCACAACCGCGGTATATGTCGGCGCGCTGCCCACAAGACTTTTGCCGCTGACATGAGGAAGTGTTGAGTGTCTCTTATTTGTCAAAAGATTAAGTAAAATTGGATTCTTCAATTCATGACCCCTTTAAAAGCACAGAATCTGTATGTGTTATCCGTTTAACATGTGTCAGTTTTTCAACCACAATAATAAACATTGAACATTTAGGAATTGTTGAGTCTTAAACTCTCAATTTACTGTAGGAGCGGTGAAACTCTCACTATAATAATAAAAAAATACAGCTCAGCATGCTTTCCAGTTGGATGTCAGAAATCTAATTAGCTAGACATCATTACCAATGGCTCTTTGTATCCAAGCCTTCAAAACCACTATACAAACATACAGACAAACTACTAAGACCGTCTCATGACCAACAGTAATACTATACATCTTTCTCCTTTTATAATAAGCCCTTTCGAGGAAAGCTGAGAATAATTTAAGCCCTTTTAACATTCCAAAGCAAACATACAAGGCCTGAAGTTCCTCTTACCGCAACAGGGTTTACTGTTGATCTTGCCAAAACTATGCTGGTTTTAAACAACATGCCAACAGAAATGCAGCCTTTCACAGTAGAGCCCGCCATATTATGAGGAGGACATCCCTGCGGTCATTTTGAAGAAAGATTGATGATGGACAGAGACAAACTATTGCCTGCAGTTAAAGAAACAGGCTGGATATTAATTCACAGCTAAACTAAAAATCCAACAGAAATTATAGCTTTTAGCGCAAGTTCTACAGGTAATGCCATGTCATTCATTCATACTAATAGGTCTGGCCAATCACTGCTTCACACCTGGAGTATATAAGCACTGAACGCTCTGTTCACGTTGATGATGCTGACGTTCCCCTCCATTCTTCCCACCACCCCCAGGTTAGCCCATGTCCACCCATCGGGGGTTGGCTTCGATCCTGTCTTCATCTTCAGGCAGGATCAGCTGAATTTGCATCCCCCAGATTTGGACTAAGGGGACCTAAGCCAAATAACTTTTCTATACATCTAAATATGAATCATTGTAGCTCACTACCATCTGCTAATACTTTACAGCCCTCTGAGTCTTTCTGGTAGAACAATACAAAGGTAACTTGATGACATGAGATCAAGTTTGTCCTCCTGAAAACTAATCCCTACTTAGGTTTTAGAAATAATTGCATTAATACATTCTTGTAATGGTTACAGTTATGTAAGAGGTTATGGACTTGCATGCATGCCTTTTATATGAAGGAACGGTGCAAGCACACACCGTGGGTTTCCATGTTTTATGTGGACTTTCCATATAGACAATATATTAGGGATGCACCGAAATCAAAATTCTTGGCTGAAACCGAAAACCGAAAGAGGAAACCAAGGCCGAAAGCCGAAAACCGAAACACCGAAATAAATTATGCCAATTATTAGTACCATTGAATTTATGGCTATGACTGTGTAACTTTATTAAAAATCAAGGCAGTGCAATTGCATAAATTAATATTAAAGTTTCAAATAATAAATCAATTACAAAGTATGCAAATATGTATTTAGCACATTGCAACAATGCACAGTATAAAATAAAAATGTTTAACTTGACCTCACTGAAATAATAATGTACAGGCCTACTGGCAGAAAGGTACAGAAATTTAATACAGTAATCAAACATAAAATAACTGCATATTTAACTGTTTAAATTAAAGATTAATCCTTATTAGACTTACAAAAGCTATTCAATCAACAGCAGTGAATGATGCCCTTGTCTTTTTTTGAGATTAAACACACCCCAGTAAAGGTTACTGCCCCTTTAAGAGCCGATGCAGGGATATGCGTCGTCTTTCTCGACTGTATACAGTTCACTTAAGGTTTATAGAGACTATGTCTGCTAGGATGCTCATGAAGATGGACATGTTGACATACTTTTTGTGTGAGTTTGTCCGTTTAAGCGCAAGACTTGAAAGATAACTCAATATTTAAGCGCTGTGAGACGAGTGCGCGCTTTCGGGTGAGTGAACAGAGAGAGCTTCTCACAGCGCGTGAGTTCTCATTCCCGTCTTCTGGCTCTACACTCGGTGATGATGCGAAAACGACTGGTCATATTCGGATATACGGCAGCACTCGCATGCATTGAACAAAGTTTACAAAGAGAGACCGTTTTGCCCACGTTTTTCTTTTATTATCGCTGTTGTTGTAGTGTATCACTGAGGAGCCAGCACGTGTATCCATCAACAGAAACATAAACAAAGCATTATTTTCAAGTTAAAACCCATAGATGCGTCATCAGATGTGAGATGAACCACATACGTCCACACCGCGGACATGTTGCTTGTTTAGACCGTTTAGACAAGCACGTGCAGGTCGCGGTTTCTGTTTGCGGCATCACAACATTTCGGTCGTATTGTTTCTGTGATAATAATCTTTTGGGCCATTTTTGGCCGAAAATTTTCGGTGGCTGAATATTCGGTGCATCCCTACAATATATATTCTATCTATAGACAATATATATATTCAATATGTATATTCTATCCACAACCCTAGCCCTACCCTTTCTGCATGTTTACATTTTCAAAAAAACATTACTTAGTGTGATTTACAAGCCGTTTTCCTCATGGGGACCAAAAATGGATTTCAGATTTTGCCATCTTTGTGGGGACATTTTCTTTGTAAAAGTATTAGTTTATTTTCTAATGTGATTTTTTTTCAGCCACTAGCTGTTGTAAATGTTGCTGCTGAAAGAAAAACATAAGAAATGTAAACAAAGTAAATGTAGGCATTACAATATTATGTACAGTATAACAAAATGGATATTCATTCCGACTTGAAGATTACTACATTCAATATTAATTTAAGGAAAAGAGGAAAAAAGGTAAAAGGTAATCCTAATCTAAAGGGAAATGAGCATGCACAATGAAATATGGACCAATATCAAACAATAATAATAACAATATTAATAATAAAATATATTGATATATTGTTAATCCCTTACTACTTCTACTGTTACTGTCTTGTTGCTGCTAAAGAACACTTACACAAAAAACATTTGCCTATGGTTTAAAAATACCATAGCAAAAACAACTATACATTTCAAGCATTGTTAAAGACAAGCAAACATGGAGTAATTTCAAAAAATAAAGAAATAAAGAAATTGGCAATTACACAAATACGAGTGTTTGAAATAAACAGTGTTTTAAGATTTTCAGGTATTCAGAAAACTGTAAATCAACTGTAAAATAACACTGCAATTTATGGATAATATATACAAATAAAGTTATTCAGTCAAAAACAGCAAGTTAATTTTTAAGAATTAACATTGTCATAGAGACAGCAGCAAGGAATATTAGGCTGCTGTCACTTCAAGACATTATCAATTGTGTTTACGAAGGATTTTTTGACATATTCATGTGTATTTGTCCGTTTAAGTGCAAAAAGACACAGAAGAGAACTCAGTAGCGCACACTATACAGTATGAGAGCCGGCTTTCTGTGTGCACACTTTGGATGCTTAAAATAATTTAAAAGGCATATTAAAATGCACAGAAAGAATCAATAAGAGGAATCGAAATTTGAATTTTATAAGTATCCAATTGAAGAAATGGAATCGATTTTCGGTTTCCAACCCTACTTTTAATAGATAAACAGATTAGAAATCACAATTAATTTATTGATAGGCATTTTGTAGACAACCGATTCGTTAAATTTTGAAAAATTTAAAAAATAAATAATAAAACAAAATACAATTAAGAAATAAGATGTTTTGATGTCTCTTTAATGTTACATTATTAGTATTTCATACATATCTTTGTCGATAATTCAATTCTGTTGTAGAAAGACTATTTGTACTAAGACTTCTTTTTGTTTGCATTTTATTTCTTAAAAAGATGTTTTTCACTGCAGTTTAAATCAGCATTTAAAAGATACTTGGCTGAGTATAAAGTTTCACTTTAGTATTGAGACTATGTGACATTGGCCATAGGCTGGAAAATTCGCCAGCATGGCTTTCTTCTTCCCTTTTATTGGAGAAACGTGGTCGGTCGCCTCTTAATGCAGCCCAGCAAATCAAGTCTGACTAATGACAGTCTACTCCAGAGAGCTCTGACATAATTACAGCCCTGCATTCATAACACTAAGGCCTGACCAAAATACCAACCAGAGACTCCATTCATCAGACATCAAATATTTATCAGAATATAAATTCAGTCGAAATGAGGGTTTGAAGCTGGACGGAGGCCTTGCTGAGTCCTATATTTAGTCAAATGTGGACAGACCGAACCAGAGAGGGAAAAAAAAAAAAAAAAACATTCATGCTGCTGAAAATGGACTCTTAATGTGCATGTGGCGTAAATCAGGTATGCTGGCGCTTTCATGAGTTCAGCATCCCCATAAGAAACAGTGATTGACTGAAGTGACAAAGGCTCAACTTCTGGAGAAAATTAAGAAAAACAACATATGGAGAGGAACTGAAAATGTACAGTAGAGGAAAACAAGGACAATAAGCTTGAACCCCAGATGGTACCATCTAGGAATACAAAGAACATCTCTCCAGACAGGAAATTCAAAACAACACCACAGGCAAGGACAGAAGTAGGAAGACAACAATAAGGAAGGAAGGGAAACAAGGCTATGGGTGAAGCTCACAAAGAAATATTCAGGTCATATTTTACTCCAATACTATTTTCATGAAAATTAAGCAGAGATGAGATAATGGAAAACAGGGAAATGTGGTTTTGTGTCCTCTCAAATGTTTTACATGATTGCATACTAGTCTATATAAAAAATATAAGTATAGTACTGATTATAAAGGAGAGGTGATCAACAAATGTTTTAGTTAGCAAATATTTATATTCACTGCCATTCAGGATTGTTGTTTTTTTTTAAAGAAATTAACTTGTATTCAGCAAGGATTTATTAAATTACAAAATAAACTGAATAAAATATTTGAAACAAATAAAAAATTGTTTTCAAATAAATGCCATTTTCTGACGTTTCTATTCAAAGACTAGAATGCAGATCGTTTTTTCAAAAATATTAAACAGCACAACTTGTTTTTTATCATTGATGATAATAAGAAATGTTTCTTGAACAACGTTAAGAATCAGAATGAGCTCTGAAGGATCATGTGACACGACTCCAAGATGCTGGAAATTCCACTTTGCCATCACAAGAATAAATTACATTTTAAATATATATTAAAACAGTTATATACAATTTATTGAAACCTGAAAATAAGCAATTTCAGGATTTTGGAGAAAAAAATTCATCTGAAAGAAAATAAAGAAACAGGGAAGATTTTGCACTATTTCTAAGTCACTACTTGAATAGCCTATTAACACAAGAGATTTGTGTTGAGGGGAGAGGCTTTCTTTCCTATTCAAATTTTCACAAATTAAATTTACAAGAGTAAAAATATTATATGTATAAATTATACTTTTACAATTTTCTGAACAGCACACCTTTTTCACACTTTCAAACAGATTGACTTATATAATGCAGACTCTTAAACTCAGAAAAGGAAATGGTTAACAAATGTATTTTTTCAATAAACCAAGACATGAAAAAAAACAGAGGGATGACAACATCTTGGAGTTATTAGCCAGATAAAATCAATCATCCCCTACAGCAACTTTAACTGTTAAATGACTCTGTATGAGCATCCTTTAGTAATTTAGCTTCACTTAGCTCTCATATTTTCCTACATCCTAACTCTCTACCTTCCAGCAGCAATCCAGGAGAACCCATTCAGTGTAGCATGTGCATTGTGCGTGTTGTGTTTACCTGACATGTAGGCCATGGTATAAATGTCAGATTAGCCTTAAACTCACATGGTGACCTATCACCACTGGAACTGCTTAAGCATTTGAAAGAATGTTATCCATGATTAGCTCACATCTGAAAGCATGGCCAGCTGTGTTTCGGTAATGAGATTTAGCCTTGTGTTACTGGAATTCAAACATTCTCAGAGAAGAGCACTATAAAGAGATACACTCCCAAGCTGAAACAGTTTAGAAGACTGCAGTTTTTAATTAGCTAACATTTCTCAAAAATCATTTCGAAAAATAACGCAAATGATCTCTAACATATTTTGATTGGCATATTTATGGTGATTTAGGGCTGATGACCAAAAGGTTTCAAGTTTTTGTTATAAATTAAACTACAGTTGAATGCAAGATTTTCAGTGAATAACACTTACATCTTGGTCTTTTTCTTGCAAGCACATTACCGTTCAAGAATTTGAAGTCAATACGATTTTTTATTGTTGAAGAAATGTATTCAACATTAAAGTGCCCCAGTGTAATATAGCTGTTTGTGAATGTAAACGGTCCACAAAGTTCTAAGTCAAAAGTGCACAATAAATAAAGTTATTTTCTCCCAAAAGAACGAATCGACTCTGAACCGTCTATACGAGTCATTTGTATTTCAAATCCCACTGCGTGACGAATCTATCTCAGTAGAAAAGACATTTGCATAATGCCCGCCTATGTTGTACTTGTCCTACCTTCAAACACGTCATTTTACAGACGACAGCTTCTCAAATCTCAGAGTTCATTGCAGGATTCGCAAAACGCTTGCTCTTGAAAGATTATTTGGACCAGCTTGCTCCTCAGAATCACAACCTGCTGTAAGTATGAATAATTATTGATGTATATATTTGGGTGTTCAAAATACATAGTTTTGTGTTTTATATTGTGAATACGTTTTCAGCTATAACTCACGTTATTACTGTCTTAATGAAATAGTTCAATTAAGCAGTTGTGGGCAACTATTACCTAAAATTGTGTCTATTAATGCAGATTGTCTGTTATTCTTATTACTTTGAGTAAAGATAAAGGATGGAGCAAGATTTGTTTTGAAAAACGTGTGCGCCGTTATTGATACAGTTAATACAGTTCCCGCACATGCACCACAATAAATTAGAAATTTGCACATCGGTTTGTTTTATGGACATACACATTTGTTAATGCTGATGGTGAGGAATTACAGTTGCAATATCTCATAATGTAGCGTTTACTTGAGAAACGTCCTGCTCAAGCAATGGAGGTTCGGGTTGAATAACTAGTCCTACCAATGTTTCATCATCAGACTCACGCTCAGATTGATATGGTAAAAATCGATGCCATCGTTACCGCCTTTACTTTGTGTACAATCGCTAGGGTGGCCATACGTCCAGATTTTGACCGGACAGTCCGGATTTTAAGCCCCCTGTCCGGTGTCCGGTACAGCCTCAAGCCAGACACTCATTTGTGCTCCTTTTTGGAGTGGAGCTGAATCGGCCTGAAAAAAAACCTGCTCTAGAATCTTTATTGGGACGCAGAATCTTTATTATAATGCTGTAAGAATTCTGATCAAACAAATGATTGGCTGAAAGCGGTGTCAAATAAATGTCTGATATATCATTAGTTAAAAACGTAAACAAGCCTCCATGTCCACGTGCTGTTATGGAAATGGCCACCTTTAACAATCGCTGAGCTTTAGGAACAGTTATGGTAATGTTTGGTTTCCGACATTTGCTGTAAGAAGTAGACAAATTGCGACACACTGGGCCGTCTAGCCAATCAGAGCAGAGCAGGCACTCAGAAAGGTGGGATCTAGAGAGACTGATTCGTTCAACGAGTCGTTTGAGGATCATTGAAAAAATGTGGTGATGTGCATTGTATATTTTGAGAAAATTAAAGTTTTTTTGATCGTAGAACTGTTGGAGACCACCAAAACAAAATTAGGAACCTTTAAAATAGCATAACACTACTAAATTTTAAATTTTCTTTACATTTTCTTTAAATTACTTTACATTTTCTAATGCCAATAAAGACACTTGCAATGTTACAAAAGATTTTTACTGATACAGGTCAATAATAGAATTTAGATTTTTGGGTCCACAAACTAAAAAGCTATAAATTCTAATTATCAGTAAGCTAAAACTACTATGTTTAAATTTACAATTTTAAATCTGAACACAAGTGTGTTTCTAATAGGTGGATAGACAATCTTGTGTCTATATAAACAGTCTGATTCTTCTAAATAACATGAGGAGCCCCTGCTGAGTAAGGAGAAACTGGACACCAGAGCAGCTGAGATAACACCGAGAGCCCTGAAACACGCTCGTTCGCTCGCTCACACACACACACACACACACACACATGTTGTGTTTCCATGTTTTATGGGGACATTCCATAGGCGTAATGCATTTTATACTGTACAAACTGTATTTACTATCCCCTACACTGCCCCTGCCCCTAAACCTACCCATCACAGGAGACATGCTGCATTTTTACATTTTCAAAAAACATCACTTAGTGTGATTTATAAGATGTTTTCCTCATGGGGACCAAAAAATGTCCCCACAAGGACAAGGATTTTGGATATTGCCATCTTTGTGGGGACATTTTGTCCCCATACCGTAGAGATTACCAGTCCACCTACCCACACACACACACACAACATTAACCTTACCCTGATGCTGATACACACAATGCAGATGGATCAACTTTCTGAGAGTCACTCTACTCCTGAAGATTTATACCTGAGGACAGTAAAAACTCACACACACATTGTAAACTCAACATCTCAGGCCAGAGTCAGGCTGTATCACTCTACTCTATAACCCAGCATCAAACAGGGCCCTGTTTTTAAAGCTAAATCCTCCCTGATCCGACCTTTACAAGGCCTCAGTTCAAAGGCAGGAGAATACTTCAATCTGACATTCCAAATGAAAAAGGGTCAATCCGTGAAAGCAGAAAGTCTGTTTCTTGGGGATTAAAGATATCAAACCCACAAAAAAGGGTGAGAGAGTGGAAAAAGAGACAAAAACAGATAAAACAGTAGTATGTGCTCATTGATAAACTGATTTTAGGAGGTTTTGGCTTATCAAAGAGTCACTATATACTATAAATAGTGTTTGTTCCACTAAAATGCTGGTTCCACCCTAACTGGTACACTGAAAAAAACAAGTAAAATTTTCTTAATTTTTCTTTGTCAAGTTTTTGCACACAAATTTTTAAAGTAAATTTTACAAATGGAATTAAGTAACATCTTCTTAACTAAGTTAATTAAAATGAACAAAGAAAATAAGTAATATTAACTTGTCCAGTGTGTAAAAGGTTGAGTCATTTCTACTTGTGAATGAAGTGTCCTTTGAAATACTTGTAACTCAAACAATATAACACTAATTTAAACCACGCTTTTAAAGTGTTTGCTTTACTTAGAAACATCTAAGTAAACAACACAATAGATATTGTGTATCCCATATCTACATAATAGCAGCACTTGAATACAGAGACCTCAATGCTTAGTAGACAATACAGTGACGGTAACATTCAATGGATCGTTTTTGATGAATGTGTCATTTTGAGTAGAAAATGAACTCCAAATGTCACAAAATGGCAAGTTACTTAATCTAACAACAAAAGCAATGATAAAACAGTGTAAATAGAGATGGAAAACAGCAGGGGGGAGCATCAGTGTAGGATGGGAACACCAGTATCAGAAACGTTGTACTTAATTTTATAACAATACAATTTTATGGCGATACAGTGCATCCGGAAAGTATGCACAGCGCTTCACTTTTTACACATTTTATGTTACAGCCTTATTACAAAATGAATTAAATATAATATATATATTCACTCACATGTACATAAGAATTCACAGCCTTTGCTCAATACTTTGTTGAAGCACCTTTGACACCAATTACAGCCTCATGTCTTTTTAAGTATGATGCTACAAGCTTGCCAAACCTATTTTTGGGCAGCTTTTCCCATTCTTCTTTGCAGGACCTCTCAAGCTCCATCAGGTTGGATGAGGAGCGCCAGTGCACAGCCATTTTCAGATCTCTCCAGAGATGTTCAATCGGGTTCAAGTCTGGACTCTAGCTGGGCCACTCTAGGACATTCATACAGTTGTCCCTTAGCCACTCCTTTGTTATCTTGGCTGTGTGCTTAGGGTCATTGTCCTGTTGGAAGAAGAGGTTCAGAGCGCTCTGGAGCAGGGTTTCCATCAAGGATGTCTCTGTGCATTGCTGCATTCATCTTTCCCTCGATCCTGACTATTCTCCCAGTTCCTGCTGCTAAAAACATCCCCACAGCATGATGCTGCCACCACCATGCTTCACTGCAGGGATGGTATTGGCCAGGTGATGAGCGGTGCCTGGTTTCCTACAGACACAACACTTGCCATTCAGGCCAAAACATCAGGAAAATTGTTTCTCAATGGTCTGAGAAATCTTCAGGTGCCTTTTGGCAAACTCCAGATGGGCTGTCATGTGCCTTTTACTGAAGAGTGGCTTCTGTCTGGCCACTCTACTATACAGGCCTGATTGGTGGAGTGCTGCAGAGATGGTTGTTCTTCTGGAAGGTTCTCCTCTCTCCACAGAGAAATGCTGGAGCCCTGTCAGAGTGACTATCAGGTTCTTGGTCACCTCCCTGACTAAGACCCTTCTCCCTCAATCGCTCAGTTTAGTCGTGCGGCCAGCTCTAGGAAGAGTCCTGGTGGTTCCAAACTTCTTCCATCTATGAATGATGGAGGCCACTGTGCATTGGGACCTTCAATGCTGCAGACATTTTTGTCTGTATCCTTCCCCAGATCTGTGCCTCGATACAATCCTGTCTGTGAGATCTACAGACAATTATTTAGACTTCATGGCTTGGTTTGTGCTCTGATATACACTGTTAACTGCAGGACCTTATATAGACAGGTGTGTGCCTTTCCAAATCATGTCCAATCAACTGAATGTACCACAGGTGGACTCCAATCAAGTTGTAGAAACATCTCAACGATGATCAGTGGAAACAGGATGCACCTGAGCTCAAGGAGTGTCATGGCAAAGGCTGTGAATACATGTGATTTTTAATTTTAATACATTTGCAAAGATTTAAAATAAAACTTCTTTCACATTGTCATTATAAGGTTTCGTTTGTAGAATCTTGAGGAAAATAACGAATTTAATCAATTTTGGAATAAGGCTGTAACATAAAATGTGGGAAAAAGAAGCACTGTGAATACCTTCTGGATGCACTGTAGGTTTGAATCCCACAAAGAGTGATCCATGAACCATCTCCACTAAGACACTTAACCTTAGTTTGGTAGGGGATCTCTCTATGCAATATGTGTTTGAAAAACATGTTCGTTAAACAACAAGATCGCACAGATTCGGTCACGACACCTGACTTCGAAGAAAGCATTTTAACGTGTCATTTTAGGGTTGTTCATTATTCTTTCTTCAAAAATATCTTCTTTTAGAGATGCATATACAGTATACTTCACTGAAAAGGCAATCTAAGAATGCATTGAAACAAGCAGTGTAAATTTTCAGTGAAAATGGTGTACAGGGCTAACGGAGCTAATGGTGCAGAGCATCAAAAAAAAGATGTCAATCTAATTAAAAATTGACTATTTTATTCAATGTTTGTGTGCGCTATATATTTCTATACTTTGTGTCAATAGCTTAGCAACATGCAAATGTCAAACTATTGGAATCAATTGTGAGATGGATCTTCTGTGCACCATTTGTTAAATTTCTGTACAGCATTCTAAATCAGTAATTTTATTTGGATATTATGTGAAGACTTGAAGTTTAAAATTAGAGGGATCATACAAAATGCATGTTATTTTTTATTTAGTACCGTCCTGAATACGATATTTTGCATAAATGATGTTTACATATAGTCCACAAGAATAAAAAAATAGCTGAATTTATAAAAGAGCCCATTCAAAAGTTGACATACCCTTGACTCTTAATACTGTGTCATTACCTGGATGATCCACAACTATTAAAAAAGGTTCAAACATTTACTGATGCTCCAGAAGATAACACAATGCATTAAGAGCAGGGGGTGAAAACTTTTTGAATTTGAAGATCAGGGTATCTCACACTTAATTTGTCTTCAAGTATCTTCTGTTGCTTCCTAAGGGCAGTTCAAAATGAAAAAATTGATGTTTAAATAAAACAAGAAATAGTTAAAACGTTTTCACACACCCGTTTACTCAGGAAAGATACATTAAATTGATCAAAAATGACAGTAAACATTCAAAAGATTTCTATTTTTGTTTTTAAAGTTGCTTACTATTTAATTAAAGAATCTCGAAAAATGTATCATGGTTTCTCAGCAAAAACAAAAGATAAAAACACAAACCTGTTTGTAACATTGGCAAAAATAAGAAATGTTTCTTGATCATCAAATCAACATAATGGCAACTTAAAGTCCCTGTAAAGTCAAAATTAAACATGTGTTCTGAGCACCACAGATAAATGTGTTATTAACCAACTAGCCAAATTTGAATCATAAAAAAATCCGCTAAGTACATAAAATATCTTATCGAAATCTTGAAAAAATAAGCAGCATTCTCTGCTCTCAAACGATGGGGGCGTGTCCGTTGATCGGCGCCGAAACCACACCCACTCGCGGGAAATTGGCCCTAAACACACAAGACAACAACAACACTCACGTACAACTCACGAGTCACGACGGCACCAGATGTCGGCGGGACGGGAGGATGAATGTCGGGGTGGGAGATAGTCGGTTCGACCCCATTCTGCAGCGGATTATCAGTGAATCCCAGTTGTTGCAGATGAAAGTTTGTAAAACTATCCGGTGTAAAGACACTGCAGAGGCAGGTGTTGGTGGTCAGCACTCCATCAAGGTAGCTGTTCACAAAATTAATCCACCTCTTCTTGAGATCGTCTTTTTGTTTTGTTTTGTAGGCTGTTTTGTAAGTTGTAGGCTGTAGTAACTAACGGTACTGACAGTAACTCGCAATCTAGCGGGTGAACTGATGCGAAATTGCGAATGTACTCTAGTTATGGGGGAGGGGCCACATGCCAAGCGGCTCCAGTGTGTCATCGAGCCACCGTTTTAACCCCGCCCAAAAAATCCGGAAGACAGCAATGGTGAAAAACTTCTTAACGGTCTAACTTCTGAATTCAGTACTACATAGTTCACAGTCTTTGTAATGTGTTTCAACAATACATTTCTAACATTTCTATGTGTTTAGAAACAAATCTCAGAATTGCCTTTACTGGGACTTTAATGAAGGATCATGATGTGACACTGAAGACCAATGATGGCGGGAATAATGGCTGTTAAAAGTTTTTACTACACACAAACGCACGAGAGCGCACGCACGCAAAAACTATATTAAAATGATATATTAAGAAAGCAGCTATTTTAAATTGTAATATTTTTTTAAAATATTTTTTATTTAAAAATGCAGCCTTATACAGCATAAGAGACTTATTTTAAAAACATACAAAATCTTAGCTGCAATGCAAAGTTCAAAAAGTAAAACAGTTACTCTGAAAAACCTCTTTCATTGTTTATGGTTGGAAAGAGGTCATATTGATTTTAATACTGTACATACAATGCAATACAATGCAATTACTGTTGTTTATTTTATCTGCACTTTCAATGTGTGTCATTCGAAGGCAAAATTATAATTAGATTAAATATAGCCGTTTCAAATAGTGATTTTGTCATAAAGTTTTCTATAGTTTAAAAATATATATATTGTTATACATTTTGTGTATTTTCGCAATTGAGAAAAACTCAAATCATATGTTTGTGGCTTTCTAAACTATAGCTTCTTCAAAGACAAATGACAAATTTTGGTGATTTGACACCAGAAAGGCTTCTTGTGACCTTACTAATTGTGTATTTGGTGCTCTTTGTGACTTTTGCGACTAAGAACAGAGCTTCTAGGCAGACGATCTGCAGCCTAAAAAAGTGGCACTGCCGAGTGTATTAGTGGCGTCTGATCTGTCATGTGCGCTGGATAACTCTCTCCATCCCCCTGCAGCTAACATAAGGTGTTGTAAATACTTCATGAGCAATATGCCTCTTTAGAGGGCACACAAGTGTTGTCTCGAACCGGCAGAGACTTCATTGGCTGTCAGTATGAAAACCAGAGGGACTTCACCGATATTAGTAGAGCAGATTTGCACATCAGAGAATGAACAAACTGACAATCAACTACATTCAAGAGAGGAGGATATACGAGGGAAATAATTTATTTGCAGTCTTCTTCCTTAGAAACAAGACTTTGAGTTAGATTAGCAGATGAAAAGTTTCTTGTATGTGGGTCAGGTAGTGTTTGTTTGGCAGCTCTCAAACTTGTCTTGACATACTTAAGTGCGTGAGTGAAGCAGAGATGAATGAGGTTAATTGGAACACTGCTCCATTGAGAGGCTCCATTGGGAGAGAGGTATTGGGCCAGCAATGGTGCTGAATTCAGCAAGAAGCCCGAGCGGAAACTAGTGCGAGCTTGTGGAAATGTGTATCATGGTAACGTCACATCAATGAAGTAATGACTCTAATTTGTCGCAGTGGTTGATGTTTCCAAGAAAGTGACATAAGAGTGAAAGACTCAAATGAACATTAACCCAAAATTTTAAAATTCTGTAAATTTACTCACCCTCATGTCATTCTGAAATCCATACCACATTCGTGGAAGACAATTACATTTGTGCATCCTGGCTAGTCTTTTTAATATAATGAAAGTGAACGTGGGATTGGGTCAGTTAAGCTACAAAACGATGAAAAAGTAAATAAATAAAATCGCTTTAAAAGTTAACTACCGTAAAAGTACTCCATGTGACTTGTATGCCATCTCTCAACTCTTCCGAAGTCATGTGATCATTTTGTGATGAACAGACCAAAATTTAAGTCATTATTCACTGAAAATGTTTGAGTTCTGTTCTAATGAGAAAAGTATATATATGATACCCAATGTCCAATTAATCAAAGAGATTTTTTTCATTTTTTAGTTTATAAATTTTAGAATTGTATCGCGTCAAATCTATTAAAGCGGTTAATACAGTTCAGAAAACCAATCTGAAATTATCAGTCCAGATCATTTTCACTTGAGAAGAAAGCAATGACAAGCCATAGCCTGAGCTGGAATAATAATAATAATAATAATAATAATAATAATAATCTAATTTAGCCAATCCCACTGACCTCTCTGTAAATCTCTTTGAAGGCCATAAGCCAATTATGCAATTAAATTAAGCCTACACACAATAGCCAAAAACAGTTTGATGAGTATCAGCAACCATTTATTGATATTTTCCTTCCTTCTGGCCATAAAGAAGCATACCTGCATCTCTTTTGCCAGCTCTTCCTCCTCCTTCTCGACCTTTCTTCAGCACAGCCTTAAACATGGCACAATTCCCACGGTTACTGCAGTCTTTTGTTCCTGCAGAACACAAAGTTATCAAAGAAGAGCACATTTAGTAACACATTGTATGGTAACTTATAGCAATTGTTAAAAGAAGAAGATCTGAACAAGTCTCCAACAACTCGACAACACAATGGAAAACAAAACTCCCTATTCATTTTATGCATGTCTGTGTTGCCACCTCGTGACGGGAGGAATTGCTTGATGAAATTCCCACATTCCACATCTAATTAACGCTCTGCTGCCTGGTCTTAGGCATATAAACAAATAAATAAAGAAACAGTGAGTGCCAGCAGTACCCACACACTGTAAACTGTTGCACGCCGCTCACACAATCCATTAAATGTTAAATAAAAATACATTTAACAGCACAAACTGAAGAAAAACTGAAAGACCTTAGCAGGCAAGAAAAAGGCCAGTTGCTATAAACCACTCAAAATAAGAGGGAAACTAGTGTGCCACTGTCCTTCATGAGCCCATTCCATGTGTCCACACGGCAGCTGTCCACACTGACACGTCTCTCAGACAATGGAAGGAAATACCAGCCCGTCTACCAAACCTCCACTTGATTCTAAAATAGCAGAATGGATCTGTCAGCTTATCTGAGTATCCAGGCCTGTAGGCTGCTCTCTCAGTAACAGGCAGGTCAGAGGTGGATTTTTTGCTAAATAAGGCCCTGTTTACACTAGGGTGTTTTCCTTTTTAACACATAACTTTTGCTACGGTTACGCCTGTCGTCTACACTAGTCTGGCGTTTTCGACTATTGAAAACGGAGACTTGATGGAGTGTGTAGGTTTTCATTTCTTAAATGTCAATGTCAAGATTCATCAGGCTCAAACTGTGAAAGAATGGTTGGGAGGGAGCATGAAGAATCATTTTCAATGTGAACTGTTCACCTCTGAGGGTTTCAATTCATTGAAAGTCTTTGGGATGTGATGGAGTAGACTTTACTGAGTGCTGGACTCTTGCATTGTCAATACAAGGGTTTCTCTGAATAACGCAGACTTACGCGCATGTACATCTGGCTAATGAGAGGTCTGTAATCTGGGTCTGCATAAAAGGTGTTCATTGTGTTGGAACTGGTTTTAAGAATGACACACTTGGCATTGCTCGAGGATCTGGGGAGAGCGCGTCTGCAGAGAGCGGCATTTGTTTTGACGAGAGTGACGAAAGACTGTAAAGAAAAGGTTGTGCCTAAAGCCCTTATATGTAGATGGTTTGGACATATTTTATGCATAATTATTAGTGAATTATTAGTGAATAGAACCAATATCTTTTTAAACAATGCAATGAAACAGAAATAGTGACAGATCGCTTCCTTCCGTATTGTGATGTACATCTGATTATAAAAAAATCAAATAAAAATAGGACTGGTTCTATGCATCTCTGTTGACTGGATTTTGAGATTGCAGGGGCAGGGTTTAACCACATGAAATGATTGGACAAAACCTGCATGTCATTTGGATTAAAAGTGATGAGGTTCAAAAAAACATGCTTGAATGAACCGTTCACAACCACATCTATTTTACATTGGTGGATTTTCATTTAATGTCGAGTTTAAACATTTTATTGGTGTTACAAACCCCTTCTTCAAAACAGGTTATGCATTTTATGTGAAAAAGCTATATAGAGTGAGAAACAATGCAGTTCAAGAAAGTTACGAGTCATTTAACCAACAACCAATCATAAACCAATTCTTGTCTCATTAAATATTCATGCACTTGTTAGTACAGTCATAGAAATATAGACGCTTCCAAGTGAGAGGAAAATTTTAATTTAAATTGAAAAATTATTAAATGTTGAACAGAGATACTAAATTGATTTAAATGGCATCTAATAAAACTGCACTTAGTCAATGCTTTTAACCTCGTAAATTGATTTTCATACAGTGTGAAATCTCAAAACCTGAGATTAATTAATAACTTAATAACCCAGGGTAAGGGAAAGAGACATGGAACAACATGGTTCAAAAGTTTAAAAATGACAAATGGGTTAAATATGAAAAGCCCAAATTGTTTTCTGTGGTGTTCCAAAAAAGAAGAAGAAAATAGAGTAGCAGTGCAACATATTTTTTTGAGGAGAAATGACTTATTAAGAGGTATCAAGAAATGGTTCTGGTTCTGACTGTTGGTTTGGGCTTAAAAACTGTCACCATCAGCAACCAATTTTGCTGATTCCTTCCCTCAGCCACAAGACTGCTGGCCATAAGAACCAAAGCAATTAAATAAGAAAGAACACATGTGTGGAAATAAAACAATGCAATGAGGGAAAATTATTAAATAAGCAAATTATGCAAATTAAATGCCCTATAAATAAATACTGCATCACAGTTGTGCACTTACAATACTATAATTTTACTGTTTTGGAGACGAACTCCATTAGATGTGTTCTGCTAATGTTAGAATGAATTGTCACCAAGCCTAAAAAAACAACACAGAACTGGTTCAATTGGTTCAATACTAATTGTCTGGATTTAAAAGGAGCCACATCCTGTCATTCAGAGACGTGGGTTTTGAGACACAAGCCTAAATGACATCATGAAAAACACAGACATTGTGCTCATCCAAAAATCATCAAATTTTCTCATCAGCCTTCATTTCCTCTCCTCCGATACATAGTGCAACCCAGGAACTTGAAGCAGAGTCACACGACGCCTGGCTTGTCAGGGCACATATTGTACAGATTTTGCAAATACACTGATGTCACTATCTTCATCTGGATAGTGCTGGATACAAGAAAAAACATACAGGCAGAACAGATAAAATGAGTGAAAAGTCTATGGGATTTTTCACAACTAAAAGGATTATAACAAAAACACTCAATTTTGTACTAATAGTAGCTTTTTCTTAGATGGATCATAAATATTGGCTAACAATTTACCATTCCAACTGATATGGTTGTTCTTGAAGTCATTGATTTCTGTTTGAGAAGCTAAAATAGACCCGACCGAATCATCCCTGCGCGTGACTGAAAATCAAATTACAGACTCCAGAAAAGTGCATTAGAGCTTCACCAGTCTTGGAACCAAGCAACTGGAAAGCTCTGGTTTGACCACCGCTGGCCCTCCACCGTGAATAACGTTTTAAGTTGTACTTTCTAGTAATAGCAGGTTTCTGTGGGCCATGTCTGCAGCCTAAATGGGAGTTTAATTGGATGAAAGCTGAGATATATCAGAGGCTGGAGGGAAAATAGAGGATGACAAGAAATAAAGGTGGCAACATGGGTGGATACTGAGGGATAAAAGCAAAACATGTCTAAAAAAAAAAGTATAGAAAGCAGAGAAAACCATGCTTTCAGAAAACAGAGAAGTCAATGCTGTAGAGCTACAGTACATGACAAAATAAAACAGCTGAATGGGACCTTTTCATTCAAATGACACTTTCAGAAATACCGTCGCAGTGCAAATGAAAGACTCGTTTTAGGCGTTTCAGAATTGGCGATGCTCGTTCACTGAGTGGGAAATGAGGACAGCTTTTTCTAAATGGGTTTTATGGCTGAAACCTAAGGGAAAATGGCCTTGTTTCCTTTTATGGACAATCTGGCCTAAATCTCCTCCCCACTTAACCATTTGAATAAGACATATGACACATGGGGTCTT
Organism: Gobiocypris rarus; assembly: GCA_023029165.1. Lineage (NCBI taxonomy): Eukaryota > Metazoa > Chordata > Actinopteri > Cypriniformes > Gobionidae > Gobiocypris > Gobiocypris rarus. The sequence goes on from CM040921.1 coordinate 11,026,448, forward strand.
ATACAAACGTGCGGCCCTCACATCAAAAGCCGTCAAGCTTTTCAGGACTAACAAGACCACACTTCTATACAGAAGGCGACTGGTTTTGTGAGCAATTATGCAAGAACTAGTTTCATTGATCATCCACAAGCATGTATTTTAGATATATTCAAATACAGTATATAATTATAATTTACATTAAGAAAATAAAGTTATCAGCTATCATATCAGTTATGAGCTGATATCTGCACTTTTTAATATAATTAAATTAGCCATTATTGGATATAAAAATATATATATATTATAATATAAGCAGATATTGGATATTTACGCCTATTTTGCAGATTTAGATCATCAATGAGCACCAGTTTAAAAAGATAATAGATTATGGAAAATAGTTAACTCTCCATCTCATATGTGTATATATATATATATATCTCATCACGGCACCTGTTAGTGGGTAGGATACATTAGGCAGCAAGTTGACTGTGTTAGAAGCAGGGAAAACTGGCAAGCGTAAAGATTTGAGCGAGTTTGTCAAGGGCCAAATTTTGATGGATAGACGGCTGGGTCAGAGCATCTCCAAAACTACAGGTCTTTTGGGGTGTTCTCGGTCTGCAGTGGTCAGTATCTATCAAAAGTGGTCTATGAACAGTGGTGAACCGGTGACAGGGTCATGTGCGGCCAAGGCTCATTGGTGCACGTGGGGAGTAAAGGGTGGGTGCGATCAAACAGACGAGCTGCTGTTGCTCAAACTGCTCAAGAAGTTAATGCTGGTTCTAATAGAAAGGTGTCAGAATACACAGTGCATCGCAGTTTGTTGCGTATGGGGCTGCATAGCCACATACCAGTCAGGGTGTCCATGCTTGGACCCTGTCCACCGCCAAACAGTAGGCATGTAAGCATCAGAACTGGAGCAATGGAAGCAATGGAGAAGGAGGCCTGGTCTGATGAATCACATTTTCTTTTACATCACGTGGATGGCTGGGTGCATGCGCCGTTTACCTGGAGAACACATGGCACCAGGATGCACAATGGAAAGAAGGCAAACCATCGGAGGCAGTGTGATGTTTTGGGCAATGTTCTGCTGGGAAACCTTGGGTCCTGCCATCCATGTGGATGTCACTTTAACACGTACCATCTACCTAAGCATTGCTGCAGACCATGTTCACCGTTACATGGAAAGGGTATTCCCTGGTGGCTGTGGCCTCTTTCAGCAGGATAATGCACCCTGACACAAAGCAAAAATGGTTTAGGAATGGTTTGAGGACCACAACAATGAGTTTGAGGTGGTGTTCTCAATCTCAATCCAATTGAGCATCTGTGGAATGTGCTGAACAAACTAGTTTGATACATGGAGGCCCCACCTCACAACTTACAGGACTTAAATCATCTGCTGCTAACATATTGATGCCAGACACCACAGCACACTTTCAGGGGTCTGAGTCCAAGCCTCGACAGATCATGGATGTTATGGCAGGAAAGGCAATATTAGTCAATTGCCGATGGCTGACAGACAAAAATTTATTATTTTTCATATCAATTACATTTATTAAAAATAAAATAAATAAATAAAAGATAATACCAGAGGCATTATTGTAGAAAATAGAAGGGTAATATAGAGGGGAGGGGGGTTAAAATAATTGATTTTATAATTTTTTTTTCTAATATATTTTTTATTATTATTATTATTTAAATTATTATTTTGGGGTAAAATACAACATTTCACAAGATTCACCAGGAAACTGAAAACATACAAGGAGTGTAATCGTGTTCGTATAACTCAAGTAATTGTTGGGATAGTATACATGACAGGAGACAAAATATCCCCAGAACCACCACAACATCTGTTATCTCCACTCTTCCGAAGAGGTTTTTTTAACAGTAAACATGAAATCATGGTGCGAGAACATGATGTCACCATGATGACATGCAGAGAGCAATGACTAACCTAAACATAATACAGCAGATCTGATGAACTAACTGATTTGCTAGTACTTTAGACATATGAATTAGATTAAACATGGCAAGGCAAATTTTCCTTTTCAGATCCCACTTCAATACAGCCACTAACCAAAGCTAAATCTTGCCATCATTCTGTGTGTTGATGAAAAAGAGAAGAGACGTTCAAAAGCGTCTATTTAAATCTGTTTGGATAGTGGTGTAACATTCCACACTTCATTTCACTAACCTATAGACACCCTGTGGACATTAACCAGCCCACCCTTTCACTCCAGCTCTTTTCAGGTCAAACATTAGCTCATTCTCTCCCGCTGAGTTAAACACAGTCAATTAAACCATTAGTCTGCCATAAAAAACTAGAGCGACTTAAGGAACAGCAGGACTGTGCAAGCCTGTACTTCCATTAATGAGTAAACATGGGAAATGCTCCAAAGGTGTTGACAGGGAGATGGAAAGCTAGTGTTGACGACGGCCAAACAAGTACTAAAACAGGGAGCGTGTATCACTCAGTAGACCGCTTCTGGAACTCTGAGAGGGGATTGCTGATTAAATTAGCAGTTCTTAGGATAAGATCATTTTTCCAGTCATAACTACTTCTGTGGCACTCTCTCTTCAGCTGCCAGAATTCTCTGCACGAAAACAACCGTCCCTTTTCATTTTATTACGACTTCGCAAGTCACAGGCTTCTGAGGAACTATAGAGGGCTTGCATAGGCTAGTCAGGTAGTCGACTACTTTAACTAGTCGGTGCACCGAGTTTTCAAGCATGCAACAGCCATACAACATGCTTGTTCTTTTTTTATTTTTAGGTGACTTCGTATTTATATAATTTTTTACCTCTCATACGCCACTATGTCCGACAGCCTTCAGCGCACGATCACTTCCGGTGAGTGAGGTCATTGTACATGATCTGGCGTAGAGATACGCGCGAGAGATTGCTTCCGCATTGTAAATTGACCTCATTCACTATAGTATATCAATGTGTCATCGCGAGCCATAGTGTTTAATATGGATTTGTCTGTGCAAGTTTTTTTTACTCTCATAGATTTTGTTACCATTCACATGCATTATACGACTGACAGACTGCAACGGTTGGAGTTAAAAACCTTCATTTGTATTCTACTGAAGAAAAAGTCACCTATATCTGATGCCCAGGGGTAAAGAAGATAAACATGCAATTTTCATTTTTGGGTGAACTATCCCTTTAACGCAAACCAGCGAGCCATAACCCCAACCAAAGTGAATATGAGGCAGGAGGATGAAGACAGTGAATAGAATTTTGTCTTATTCTATTATAAACTACTTTAAACCAGTGATGTGAGTACAGATCTGTTATGTTTTTACTGTTGAAAAACTGTGAAATGTTATATGATGTTCCATAATACTTGAGGCTACTAAAATGAATCATATTAATACATAAATAATACTATTTGTGCACATATTGTTCGACGTCAAAGACACGGATGTCATAATGTTGCTTGTCAAATTACAACGTGTTATACAAAATTAAACTTAGGCTATATGTTTAAATTTGAATGACATTTTACAATAGGTCTTCAAGAGACATAATTGTTGCAAGAATTTGGGCTGACAATTAAGAAATACTTGTTGACACAAACTATTTATACACCGCCATGGCTATACACAAATGTATTATGTCTTCGAGTGACATACTCGAGTAACTCAGGTATTGTTCTGACAAGTAGCCAACTAGGAGAAATCATTAGTCGTGCAACCCCAAGACATCCAGTAATTCATACACTGTAAAACATATGATCAATAAGTTATGAAAACGTTTTTACATTGCATTAGCTGATCAAAATAAGTTAAGCAATTTTCAACTCTTTTATGTTATACAAGAGTCAACTCATTTTTGAAGTCAGTTTAAAGTGCAGTATGTACATTTTAGCAGCATCTAGTGGAAAGGTTGTGAATTGCAATCACCCACCGCTCACCCCTCCCTTTCAAAGCATATAGAGAAGCTACGGTGGCCGACACAGGACAAAAATGTCGTCTGAGACAGCAGAGAGAAGCTAGCGCTTTGTAGAGAAGTTTGTCCGTTTAGGGCTACTGTAGAAACATGACGGCGCAAAATGGTGACTTCACTATAAGGGGACCCGTGGTGTATGTGAATAGAAATGGCTCATTCTAAGGTAATAAAAACATAACGGTTCATTATGTAAGGAGTTTATACATCACTGAAAACTAGACTGAAAAATAGAACCTCATAAATACTACACACTGCACCTTTAAAGGGGCTTTATGTAGGATGGACACCCAGTGGTTGAACTAGGTATTGCAATCCAAATTCAAAATATTGGAGCAGGGGGTTTTTTTTCACCCAGCCCCCTCCTCCTCAGACTTGAAGCACACGCAGGTTGCCAGATTGACGACACCAGCAGGAACGAGCGCACCTGACAATGGAAAGCAGCGAGCTTTACACTGTAAGTTGATCAGCTAATGTATACATCTGCAATATATTCTTTCGAAATGATAAACCACCTTAGATGGATTTTTATAACTCTGAATTTGCGTTTCATTTCGGAGGCTGCATACATTGAGCCGCCCAGTTGTAACCATAATCAAGTCGTAAACCGTAATGTTTAGACTGTTATTCATTGTGAGGTTTAAAATAGTATTATTTATTTCTTACTTTTAAATCTAATGGTTCATTTTCTCAAACTAGCCTCCCTCAGTGACTTACGCATAAAACACACAAAAAGAACATAATCCCGTTACTGAAAACTAAAGCGCACTTCATGATAACACAACATCAACTTATTCAGTTGCAAATGCATTTGTAAGTTAAATAAAAATTTGTATTCGTAGTTTCCGTATTTTTCTGTCACGGTTGTAACCGATGTGATAAACAGCCATGACCCGTCTGGACCTCCACACTAGTCGGCCACTCTCTCGAATACACCAGTGTAAATGCAAGTACTGTCTGAATGTTGAATTAACTTAAAATATTCCTACTAGTAGCCAGGATACATTAGCTAACTGACTTTGGCTAATTACTTACCTGTCAATGAGAAAATTAGCCATCTCAGCATTCGTTTTGAAGCCTTTGTCTGCTTTAAGTTGTCTCCATCTCTCAAACGCATCTCCAATATTTATATGGCTTTTATTATAGCGTTTATCATACAGTTTTTTGGATGGATTCTAAGGTTTTTGGAGTCGGACCAGGCAGCTTCCATGACTGGACTAAATTGAAATTAAATACGCCGTGTTTGAAGCCAACTGGCAACCCGGGTTGCCGAAATACAATTGGATAAACTGACAGTGGCTGTGTTACATAGACCAAAACAAAGACAGAAGTTCCGACACGGAACGCACATTTTCACAGGAGAATAAATGACTAGGTATAGCGTTGCTTTTCAGATAAACAAGTATGTTAACTTAGCATGTTTCTTAAATATCTGCAAACATATTATGGTATTTTTATGCTTTAGTAAATTCAAAAACTTCCATAGAGAATCATAAAGTTCATACAAATTACATAGAGCAAATCAAGCTATTTGATTACATTCTTCTTTTAGTATCTTTCAGCATAGTAGAGTACACAGTTTTTCAGTGTATTTTTCACACAAACACACAAAAAATCTACTTTTTTTTATCTTTGTTAAAGTGTCATAACTTATAAGCAATGAATGAACCAAGCCAATCAGCTGAGGTGAATCACGACATTACAAACTTTTGTTTGGAAAAAAAACAAGAAAGACAAAAGGTACAAGAGAAGACTGTACCAAATCGCTAGCGAAGGAAAAAAACCTACAATCCCATAAAACACTGCAAATGACAATCGACTTTCAAACTATTCTAAACTTGTTCCAAAGTTGTTGATTCTACCTGTAAAAACAGCAACTTCAATTCATGGGAGAGGACGTTCCCTACAAGTTATTTTGGCATGATTTGCTCGCTGCGACTGATTTTGGAATTTTACAGAATTATGGGTAATGTAGTTTTACTGTTAAACACAATATTTATTAGTTGAAATAATGCAACAGATGGATTTGCCAAAAGCATATACCATCAATAAGAGGTTTATAAGTCATTGTTAAAAATCAATTTCCCTATGGATATTTTTAATTACAGAACCCTCTGTTGTAAACAAATGCTTTCATAGCCAGCAATTATCCTAAATAAAGATGACACATTATTGCAAGCATCTGACCTTTTCATAAAGCTGTAATGGAAACAGTGCAAGGAATGCTCACAGAAGAAGTACAAGATACTGAAGGAACCATAAGTATTAAGCTGTGGGATAAGGACAATATCTTCTTTCATGAAACATGCTCTTACTTTTTCAAAATTCAATATAATTTGATAGGCTTCAATGGATCGTGCAACAACAGATTCGGTGATCAGAACAATGGCAGCAAGCTTTAAAAATGAAATCTTACTCTGCTTACCGCAAGTGATCTGATTACTTTCTGGCCGAGGGCAGCAATAACAGACGTCTACTGAACTGAAAACATTAACTAACTAAACCAAGAGGCTTCAGGGTACAGTGTGGAAAAGAGACGTGAAATACAAGGATTTAATGACAAACAGGCATGGAGGAAAGGCCACAGTCTTGGTTCAGCTGACCTTTACAAACGCAAGAACAAACACATTCCATTACTTTGTCAAATCTAGTATAACATGTGTGCATGTGTGTGTGCGCACCTGTTCAGTGTCAGTTGGCTCATGACCCTGGCTGGAAAGTCTCAGGTACATCACTTTTTTTCTCTCAAAATGAGCATGTGTAAAGAGGAAAAGAAACTTTCAAGTGGCTTTTCAGGCTTCAAGTGTTGACTTAAAGGTCCAAAGTTCCTGACGGTAAGTATTTGCAACACAAAATATCCACATGTGATGCCTATTGCCTACCTCTCTTTTCCATTCAGTGTACTGCAGTATTTTGAGGCTCAAAAATCTGAGTTGCAAGCAAGAAAGCAGCTGCTACATACTTAGTATACTATGCAAAACAGAAAATAGTCACTTCCTTGGTAGACTAGTACAATAAAGAACAGCAAACAAAAATGAATCAGGATAGCAAATTACTGCATTTTTTTTTTGTACAAATTATGTTTGTGTGCACGTGACAAAAACATCACAGCATGACAGACCACTCAATCACTGGTGTTGAGTTTGGAAAGGTAAACTTACTCTATCCAACAAAATACGCTTAAAAAACAACTGTGAAATAAATAACACAACTGGTAAGTAGCATGCTCTGAAACGCGCACGTTTGACATCAATTAACTGCAGTGTTTTCCCAGAGTCTTCACGAGAACAAAAAACTTGCAGAGGTTGTCAGATATTACTTTGTTTCGTGTACACAGATGTTTCAGAATAAAAGCTTGTAAACGTACCTGTTTTAAGAGAGATATCGCTCAGATTCTGCCTTACACACGCGTTTCTCGCTCAGTATAACTTCATAACTGGAGTGAGTGAGTGAAGGAGTACGTGAGGGAGCGCGTTCCACCAACTCCTCCCTCTCGCGATTCCCTCAATCAGAAGAGCCAGCGCAGTGAACGGACGCACCTCCCACACGCCTCTCTTGAGTCGGGAACGTGAGACAACTTTCTCTTTACTGAATATCAGTATTTTTAAATAAATATAAAAACCTATTTCAGAATTCAGGTGTGAAATAATGCCCCCATCCAACATCTCAAAATATTTTCACAAGAAGACAAAACATTTTATCATCAGAATTAATTGAACCGACTAAATATTAATTTTATAAAATAATTTTAATTTAATAAAGTAATACTTTGGTTTGAGCAGTTTATGAATATATATATATATATATATATATATATATATATATATATATATATATATATAAAGGATTTTCATATAAATCCTCTTTCTTTATAACCCTTTAATTTAATTAAATACACAATGGCAATTCAAAGTGCTTTACATTAGAAATAAGAGTACCATGTGTAAGAATGGTGATAGGAATATACAGTTCTAAAGAGGATTAAAAATAATAAAATGATGATATATAGATAAAACAACAAAGGCTATTGAAAGAATAAAAAGATGATGCATAGATAAGATAAGGTGCAATCAGTGGGACGTAAAAAAACAGTGCTCATTCAGTAAATGCACAGCTGAACAGATGTGTTTTGAGTCTGGATTTGAATGTGGCGACTGTTGGAGCACATCCGATCTCTTCAGGAAGCTGGTTCTAACTGTGGCTGGCATAATAGCTAAAAGCAGACTCTCCTTGCTTTGAGTGAACTCTTGGTATTTCTAACTGACTTGATCCTGATGATCTGAGTGATCTGTTGGGTTTGTATTTAATCAGCATATCTGCAATGTATTGAGGTCCTAGGTCATTGAGTGATTTATAAACAAGTAACAGTACTTTAAAATCGATCCCAAATGTAACTGAAAGCCAGTGTAAAGACCTGAGGACTGGCATGATATGGTCATATTTTCTGGTTCTGCTCAGAATCCTGGCCGCAGCGTTCTGTATGAGCTGCAACTGTCTAAAGGTCTTTTTGGGAAGGCCTGTAAGAAGACCACTACAATAGTCCACCCTGCTGGTGATGAAAGTCTTGCCTGGAAACAAAGCATCTGATGCTTGATATATTTTTCAGATGATAGTAAGCTGATTTAGTTATTGCTTTGACATGAGTGAAACTCAGGTCTGACTCCAAAATCACACCAAGATTCCTGACTTGATTTTTTGTTTTTAGGCCTTTAGCCTCAAGATATGTGTTCACCTTGAGAATTTCATCTTTGTTTCCAAATGTAGTGATTTCAGTTTTGTCTTTGTTTATTGGCACATCTAACTTTCATCAATGCATTTGCACAGAGAGTCAATGGGGCTATAGTCATTAGGTGATAGTGCTAAGTAGATCTGGGTGTCGTCAGCATAGCTGTGGTAAGCAATTTTGTTCTTTTTCAGTAATTGGCTCAGTGGCAGCATATACAGGTTAAATAGGAGTGATGCAAGAATTGACCCTTGTGGGACTCCGCATGTCATGGATGTCCACTCAGACTTATGGTCACCTATAATCATGTAATAACCTCTCCTTTCTATCATCTGAGGACCATTTGAGGACCATCCCAGAAAGCCCAACCCAATTTTCTAGCCTGTCAAGAAGTATGTTGTGGTCAACAGTGTCAAATGCAGCACTGAGGTCGAGTAATAGCAGAATTGATGTTTTGCCTGTATCTGTATTGAGGCGAATATCATTTATTATCTTTATGAGTGCTGTTCCTGTGCTGTGATGCGGTCGAAAACTAGATTGAAAATCGTCAAAGTATCCGTTTGAGCTTAAGAATTTGTTCAGCTGATTGAAAACAACTTTTTCAATGATCTTGCCTAACAATTACTTAAAACGTTTAGAAAAAAGAGGATACATAAATAAAATGCAATGCAATCAGTTGAGTGTAGTGCTCATTCAGTAAATGCACAATAATCTTCCAGGAAATTTTGGGGCTGAAAACAACAGCAGTAAACAGCAGTGGTTCCCTTTCGAAAATGGCTCCTCGAATTGCGTCACTCGACGCTTATATAGGAAAACTCCTTTTCTCTAAATATTGAAGCCTTATTTTTAAAATGCAGTGCAGCTGCACAGCCAACATTATGCAATCTATAATCATGCTGGTTGGTTGGGTTGTGGGAACTGCACGAACCTATGGCGAGGCGGCATATCTGCGCGAACCAATCAGGGAGCATCCCGCCGCCAGCAAGCTGGGCCCACCAAAATGGGCGGAGCTACTAGCAATAAAAACAGCTCATTTTGCCATAGAAATAGATTTATTTTCTTTCAGCGGCGACTCACATCTTCGCTGATTTCTCCTACTCTGAAACCCTTCTTGCCATCGATTGACCCCAGCCTCGAAAAGCAGCGAATCTGCAGCAACAGTTCAGCAGATGGCGGCTTCCTGCTCCGCACGATCTGACTCGATGCCATCCGCTGTTTCCCTGCGGCCATTTGATGAGGAAAAGAGCAAATTTCTCTAAAAGAGCAAGCGCAGCGTTGTTGCAATTACCACGCTCAAGCGCTTTGACTGTGTGACATGCAGAGCCCCTTCAGCCCTGCTAAGATCCCGCATGCCTCGTTCTCTCCAAATAGAGAGGCTTCGCCAGTGCTCTTCAAACAGACCAGCATTTGACGTGAGCGGACTCTCTTGTTTGGTGGTCTGGAGAAAGACCTCCATGATGACTGCCTGTCATTGGCGGCGTCTGAAGGCGAGGATTGGTCGGGCTCCGTCGATGACCCCCCGTCTTCGCAAGCCATAGGACACTTCTTGCAAAAACACTCCAGCTCTGCTTTAGGTTGCCCAAAGAACACGCCGACCCAGCAGCCAGCCAAACCAGCACTGCCGGTCTCTCAGCCCCACCCAGCAGCTGACACCAGGCAGCGCCCACAGACAGCAAAGCGCTACCCCTTCCCTAAGCGGCAGGGACCCCGGCCTAGGATTACGCTGGACCCTGAGCCTCGGAAGCCTTCCTGATCCGGATGCAACAAGGGAAAAAAAGGGGTTAAGTCCTGCTGCGGCCCCCGAAAAGAGCTTGTGTGTTTCCCCCAGCTCCCTCCTCAGTTCAGGTGGCTGGGAATGTTCAGTTTGCAACCAAAGGGCTCATACCAGTTCACACACCCTCGCAAACAAACGCTGTTTTTACAGTGGACAAAATAAAACACAAACATTTTCAACAAAAGAGCTCTTTTCTTCTTCCAAACACATTAGCCGTTGGGCCCCAGATTCACGGTGTCTAAGCTTTATTCAACCCCTAGCAACTCGGGCCAAGGCCTGGGAAGCAATCCCCAGTGTCAGAATGAGTTTTGAATATAATAAAACGAGGTTACTCGCTCCAATTTGCTTGCAGACCTCCGTGCTTTCAAGCCGTGGTCAACACACCGGTAAGGAGCAACGTGGCTCATGTCCTCTGCACCGAAGTGTCAAATTTACTAGCGAAGGGAGCTGTCGAGACAGTTTCCCCCTTACAGAGCGAGTTAGGCTTCTATAGCCGATACTTCCTCGTGCCTCTAGTCGTGATGAGAGCAGTCTCCTTATCCCTAGAAACCTTCCTCCCGTACCTGGCAGGACATCACGTCTTAGTCAAGGTGGACAACATGGCAGTGGTGTCCCACATAAACCTCCAGGGTGGACTCAGGTTGGGCAACCTGTACAAGCCAACCTGCACTCGCTGAGAGATTAAACCAGGGAGCAGATATGCTGTCTCAAGATAACGTTCCCCCCGGGGAATGGTCTCTCCACCCTCAAATGTTTCAGCTAATCTGGAATGTTTTTGGGAACAAGGAAATAAATACACTAATCAGTTTCAAACCACTTATCCACCCATAATATCTTTGCCTCAGAAGACAACTATCATTGCCCGATATTCTTTTCAAAGAGCAGGGATGTGCTGGCCCCCCAATGGTCCAGCCTCTCCCTTTTATGCATTCCCTCCAGTCTCGATGCTCCCACAGGCCATCGAACGGATCAGGGAGAGCAAGTGTGTCCTCCTAATAATCCCACATTTGCGGACCCAAATATGGTTCCCCGAGTTGATGAAGCTGCTCGAAGCAGCTCCTTGACCGATACCCCTGAGGAAGGACATTCTTTTTCAGGTGAACAGGACAATCTGGCACCCCCATCCTGACTCGAGGGCCGTCCATGTATGGCCCCTCAACAAGTATCAAGGGACCTTCCAGAAGGAGTCCTAAACACTATCGCTGAGGCTAGAGCTCTGTCCACTAGATCAGTGGTTTTCAAACCTCTCCTGGAGGCACCCCAGCCCTGCACATTTTGTGTGTCTCCCTCATTTATCACACCTGATTCAACTCATCAGCTCGTTAGTAGAGACCCGCAATAACTAAATTGGGTGTGTCTGATAAGGGAGACATACAAAATGTGCAGGGCTGGGGTGCCTCCGGGACAGGTTTGAAAACCACTGCACTAGATGCCTCTACGCCCTTAAATGGTCAGTGTTCACCAGCTGGTGCTCGGTTCGGAACCAAGACCCCTATTCATGTGAAGTACCACTGGTACTTTCATTTTACCAAGAGCTTCTGGATGCAGGTCATTCCCCCCTCTATGCTCAAAGTATAAGTGGCGGCCATAGCAGCTTCCCCTGCTCCTGTGGCCAACCAATCTCTAGGAAGAAATGACTTAGTCGTACACTTCCTAAAAGGGGCCAGGAGGCTGAACCCGCCTCATCCCCTTTCTGTACCCTCTTGGGACCTAATAACTATTCTCAGAGAACCGAGGTTACGTGAGTAACCGAGACATTTTCACTTATGACATTAAATCGTCTTATAAATGTACTACTTGCTAAATTTAGTATACATAAAAGTAAATTGAATTCTAATTTTAAAGGCAGAAGTTAAACAATACATAAAAACAATATTAAGTTTGAAAACTAAGAAAGCTGTTAAATGGTAATGTCTGTAAACATTTGAATGTTTTTAACCGTTTAAAACGTCCTTTTAGATCAAACTTAATAAAAAATAACTTTACGTTAACCATCATAAGTTAAATATCCTCACTGAGCAATGGCTAACTTTAGCTCTAATTTCCATCCTGTTAGCTTCCATACTACTAATTGCCTTCCTATTGTGTTAATGACCAATCAAATTATTAACAAAAGAGCATGAGCTTGACCAAAGCATATTTCTGAAAGTCTGCTTTACGCTTTCGTAGATATACTTTCCTTACATTACACAAAAAGTATATATTCTTTTAAAGTTATTAATAACAACAATGGCACTTTTGTTTTCATGATACAGTGAAACAAGAAAATGGCCGCTAATATATCTGTGCCGACAGTAATAGCTCAACGGGGAACAAGGAAATAAATACACTGATCAGTTTCAAACCACTTATCCACCCATAATATCTATCCTATCATATTTAGTGATATTGCATTCCTGTGCAGCATATTTGACTCTTTAGCATCCCCGTGTGGCTTCCGACAGAACACCTTTCTGCTAATGTGCACACCAATGACAAAAATAAATAAAAATTGATAAGCTGATGATAACGCTGTTGTAATAAATAATTTCTTCCAAATGTAAGCTATTGGAAAGCTGAAATCAGTCCTCTGGGTATACTGGTGCTGTAGCTCTCGATAGAGAAATAAACAACATAATCCAACATCAAATATTAAAAAAACAAATGTCATCTTTATTACATCTAAATATTCTGATAGTAATAACTTTTGCCTCCATAAGGTCTCTGACATATACACACAGTTCTACATAGCGATTTATCATGGCACAGTTTTTTGTGCTTAGGAGCACAGATCACGGTTGTACAATAAACTGACGTAGTTGTGCAAGACTCCATGGAACATACATTAATCTTTACATTAAGTAGGCTACAGCAATGAGATCAGACAAAATGACGTTTTTGTTTCAATTGCACAGAACATTATTAGTGTTTTTTGTTATCTTTTTTCATTTCTTTTTTTTTTTTACACTGCTATTATTTCTTTATTAGACTTTTCAGCCAATATGTAATTTAGATACAACTTTTCATTTGGAGATGATAATACATGCCATAAAAAAACAAACATGAAAAATAAAATCATTAAAAGATGGTTCAAGTTCTCAGTAAATCAGACCTTAAACGTGTGTTGCTGTTTAAAAACAGCAGATACTGAAAAGTAAATCTTTGGCTCACACTCAATCCCGGGTCAAATTCAAGTTAATTTAATGGAGCATATAATCTGTCATCTATTCCCACACACACTTTCCCACTCACACCCGCACACATACACAAATAAAAATGAATGTCGCTGCACCGGACACACAATACACAAATTAAATTTGTCGAATGAAAATGAACCAGTCACTTCAAATGCAACAGCTTGTCCATACAACAGTCTTGGAATCCACTGATCCAGATATGTCTTTAGGAGTGACACGTCCTTGTAATATTCTATCTATGGCTACACGTTACATGAACAATTACGCACAAACGAACACGCCTACACCCATGAGTCAGGTGAGGCCGGGTAGGGCTGAGTTCTGTATGAAGGCCTGCGTGTGGTGGAGTAGAAGTCCACGTAGTTGGTATTGGGTTTGAGCACCTGCCTCTCGCTCACCACGGGATAACGAACCGGCTCGTCCAGGTAGGCATCCTCGTAGCCCATCGGAGATGACAGGTACATTCCAAAAGTGTCATAGGTGCTTTGATTTGCGTCCTCTGGGTAGTAGAGCCGGCCATGCTGAAAGGAGACAAAAAGCCTTTTGTGTTAATCGTTTACATGCAGGGCTAGACATCATAACACCCAGCAACCCACCAGCCACTTAAATTTTACATATAATATATACATTTTTCAATTGTAGTCTTTTTTAAAAATCATCTGAAACAATAAACTAAGTGCAATGTAGTGATGTCAAAAATGTATACGTATCGATACTGAAATATCTGAAATGCTTCCAATACTCATTTTCTGCAGAATATTAGATACCAGACATGCTCTAGCATCTCTCCGACAGCGTGTTGACACACAAACCCGCCTCCCCTCACTCACTGCCACCTCTCATTACTAAATTGAGTTCTTATTCGCTGCTTATTGCACTTAAAATACACAAATAATGTCAAATAAAATGGCGGTCTTGGCAAGTATTCATGTAAACACAGTCGATTATGTTTAAAGTGAATGTAAACAGTGGAGAAAGCGTCAGGTCTTAAAGTGAACACAGCCTAAAATACCTGCTGTTAATATTAAAAATATCTATATGGCAGTTTTCCCCTATGGTATCAATGTCAAAATTGTGGCCAGTGAAAATGCTGAGTGGCTAGTAAACTTGGAAAACAACTAGCCACAGTGGCTGGTGAACAAAAAAGTTAAAAACAAAAATGTCAGAACAACGGCTCACTATTGGCCAGCTCCTGCGTGCATCAGTGTGCTCATGTGAACGGCGTCGGCCAATTAGTGAGCCAGTGTTTTGACGAAGGAAGTGCAGCACTGTGAACTACGTAGGACTACGTGAACAGCGTAGGAGACTGACATGAAAGAGAAGAGATTTTAGAATAAAGTCGTGGGGTTTTGTTGCATACAAAAAGTATTCTTGAAGCTTCATAACATTAAGGTTGAACCACTGTAGTCACATTTTAGCGATGTCTTTACTACCTTTCTGGGCCTTGTAAGTGGTAATAACATTGCAGTCTATGTGGGGTCGGATTTGATCATACAAATACAGTGAGAGAACTTTCACAATTGATGGCTGACTAAATACTTTTTTGCCCCACTGTATCTTAATTTGTGTTCTGAAGATGAATCAAGGTCTTACGGGTTTGGACGACATGAGGGTGAGTAAATAAATTGGATGAACTAACCATTTAATATAAAGCCCTGTTTACATATGTATAAATAGAGACAACAAATAACTGGGATCTTTCACTATAGGAATTTTTCTAAACATATCATCAAAAATCCAGTGACTCTTTTTTTTCACAAGGTGCTTTATTTGTTAAACATTTGTATTTTATATATAAAAAAACACCAGAAAATAATTTTCTGTCTCTCTAAGTTTCTGGGTTATGTTTCAACATTTACCATCATAGTTATCCCATACTAAAGTAATCTACCATTCAATGACAGGGCTCCAGACAAAAATTATTTGGCGCCTACTTTTTTAAAATTCTGTCATGTTACATCTGCCCTTCTTTTACAGCATTTTTTATCCAACTTCTGGATGTCCTGGGAACTAAGATTCACTTAAAGTAGGAACTTAATTGTTTTTTAACTTCAGTCACAAAGAATTTACACAGAATCTGAATCAGTGTCATAATAATTACCATAATAATGTCAGCATCACTTAGCCATTGAGTAGTTTGGCCTCCTCCTAATGCATCCTATAAACATTGTCGTGTGTCTTGCACACACCAATCTATTAATCTATCAATCTACTTTTCTTAATTAGTAGGCTAATATCTGAGGTAAATTTGGTGAAAGGCAGCTCTTCACATGCAACTATATGGGCGGTGTTGAATTTTCATTTTTTGCTCCTTAATTCTCTCATGTTGACAACAGGTTAAGTAGAAATATAAGGATTATGTGATATAGTGCATATATTTAGCAAAATGCTCGTTTCTATAGTTATTTTTCTAGTAACGAGTTAATGAGCATTGCCTGTCTTTTCTGAGGTAAATTTGATTATTGTTCTTAAACTGTTCATACAAGCTCCTTCCAAGATCGAAATGGTAATTGAGCGATCTGTCAGGCCACATTAAAGAGCGCTAAACGGCATTTATTGCTTGTATTTTGTATTTGAAAGCTGAAAGTTTGTTAATTGTTTGGTCAAATTAACACATACTGAAAGCGAAATATTAACAGTGACAGTACAAATCTTACGGTGATTGTGCATGGCTAGAGACAAACAAGTTCAGGCAGTAACAGAAAACAGCAAAGATTAAAAGATATTGAGAATAAGAATTCATATCAATTAAAATTATAACTGTTAACGATTTGTTTGCGTCCACACAGCTGACATATTTATCTGTTGTAGTTTATCCACGTTGTGTGCAGGAAATAAACACTGCCTTCCTGCAGTTTTACAGTACTTGGATGTACATTGACACATCTCTGTCGTTTTCTGTCTCTCTCATCCTGGCACAGCCGTAAGCATTGTTGCTCAATAGAGATGAGGGCTTTGAAAAGACAGATATTTTTTGTTTTGACATGTGTTTCTAATGCGAAAAGCTGATCCTCGCTGTCCCCGTGTGAATTTTGGCACTCAAACTCTGTGAGGTTTTTTTTTCCACTGCAACTTTGCTGCGCATCGTCTCATATTATTACATCAACACAACAAAAGATGTGATGGGCTACTCATCACAGAACACCCTTTTTTTTATCATAACGTACATTTATATGGTGGCCAGTGGCGATCTCATCACAAATATCACTCAGAAATGTTCAGTCTGGAGCCCTGAATGACATTTTGAAAATGAAAATCAATTAAAATGATCTACATTATCTCCTCTTTTTCTACATTATCTCCTCTTTTTGCATGTTAAAGTCATGTTCTCTCTCTGACAATAGGAGGCGCTTATAGAAAAGCAGAAATTACCCAGGTTACGGAAACTTTCCGTTTAAGACACCCGCTTGTCACGCAGAGCAGGTAAGTCAGTCATATTTTTATGCAACAGCAGCAGCTCTGGGCATGTGACCAAAAGATCAAATCTTATTGGCTGGCAGAATTTTTTTCAGCACAATAGAAAACAGATTAGAACACAACTCTAGTTGCATTGACGGCATCAACATGTTTGTGTTGGTCTGAACAGACACATTAAAAACAAATTAAATTCATTCAAATTAAAATGTTAATTACATTGAATTTTGGCACTGAATATTTGTCAAAGTGTTGTGATTTTAAGCTCAAAACTAGTAACAGCTTGTATAATATTAAATAAATAACTAACTTCTTAATGCCTTTGTACATCCAAACATATTCATATTTATTTAATTAGTTAGTTCAAGATGGCACAGTGCAATTTATTAGCACTTAGAATAAGAATAAATATTTGAAATGTAACAAAATAAATAAATAAAAAATTATATATATATATATATATATATATATATATATATATATATATATATATATATATATATATATATATATATATATCATAAATATTTAAAAAATATTTATATATGCTACCAGTTTCATACAATGGACCCACATAGAGTGAGACAGTAAACTCAGATGCTTGTTTTATTTGTCCCCACAGTGAGGGATGGTCACTGTGGGGACAAATAATCTGCTGGGATTAGACGCATTAAATCTCGTCAATGGTTATCATTTGCAGTGGGCATATGGCATCTGGGTTCAGCTGGCTTCAGATTCAGTTATTTCTTTCATTTTGTTCTGTGAGGGGAGCAAGAGATAAACTCACCTGTGATCTGCGGGAGTCCTCTGCTGAAGGAGAGGGAAAGGAACTGATGAAATAGGCTGACTGCTTTCCAGACCCTAAACACAAATATTAAATCATGATTACTATCAAATAAATACTTGTATATACCAGGTATAGTCATGACCATCCATGTTATCTAATAATTTGATGTTTAAATGTGTTATATTTATAAAAGTACAGTCTGTGGTGAAGGTATATTTCTGTGTACCACAGTTAGGGCAGAGAGCAGGGCTGAGGGTTAGATGGGCGGAAATGGTTCAACAGCCCAACAGACCTAATGAAGACCTCACTCACACTAAACCGACATTCTGGATCACAGACACATAATCAGACCCTCCAGGTTGAAGTACCACCAATCAATAAAGAGTAACTACGGAGGTCAAGTGCTCTTAAATGAATGACCATTACGGCTTCCGACCAGACAGGGAAGCAAAACTGATTGCTCTATTAGTTGAAGAGAGCATGGGTGAAACATCTATTAGTGCATCAGTACAGCTTTTAATTCACAGACAGATTCATCTGTTGTTTAGCAAGAGTGCTGTGTCACAAATCATTACCAACTATGCTGCATATTTCTGAATGAAACATATTATTAGGAATATAATATTCCCTTAATTTCATCCACCGGGATTTGACTGGATCTTGACAAGGATCGTGAGGGGAGAAATTTAAGATTGGTTAATATTGTTTTCCCCTGAATGCACACTCTTGGCCACACCGGTAGAAAAGTCATTCAGAGGCAGAAAATTCTTAACCATTTTTATGGAACATTATGAAAGCCTTTATTCTTAAAAAAATGAAGTGTACACAGTAAGAATGTGGGTATTTCTTAAAACAGGCCTTTTGCCTGTTAAGAAGTAGACAGAACATTAGGAAAACTCACCTGTATACTGACTAGTGTTTCTGTTGGCGTCTCCATAATAATTATGAAGTTGCATAGACGACTGGGTCCTTCGTTGATTTAAACGATGACCTCTTATACCTAACATGGCAGGGGATGAGGTGGCACTGCCTCCTATATATGAAAAAAATAAATAAATAAAATATTGATTGTCAATAAGCCATTTCAGAGTACAAAGAAAAAATAAGACAACAAAAATAAAAACCAATTAATAAATATTAATATCAGCCTATATAAGCAAGCAGAGTCACTTCTCTGTAGCTTCTACAGAATTACAGTTCCCTGCGGTTATGATGACCCACCTGATTGGATAACAGGTGACATCTGTACGTTGCTGGTTGGCAGAGTAGGTTGGGAACGGTAGCGGTCTCGTTCCAGTGTTGACACTGGAGTGATAAAGTGATTCTGGTTCCATCCATCCTGATAAATCACAGAACACACAGGCCCCGTTTACAACTACTATTATCATCCATCTCAGGTCCAATCAGCAGACACAGTGTTTTTTTGTTTTGTTTTAATTTAATTTAATTTTTGTATTGTCTTTCTCTTCTCAAATGTTATTGTAGTGCAATGGTTGATTTACAGGTACTATGATGCCTCTCGCAATTGTTCGCTGCTTTCCACAAGGCATTAGTGTATACATTATAAATTATATAAAGCATTTTTAACTTGCATTGCCTCATCATTGCATTGAGTCATCGGAGTAGAGCTTATGGGGCGTTAAGGTGGACGCTTGAACATTTTGAGTTTACTAGCTTCATTCGCGCGAGAAATTCGCTTCATTCGCGTGTGCCATTCACTACACAACAGAAGCGAATTCGCGTCATGGGAGGGGCTTCTACCAGCCACTTGACTCGGACACTTGAGGTCTTTTTTTGTAAAAAATACTGCTGTTAATGTGTGACAAAACGTAGTTTGAATACTTTTTCAGGCGATAATATCGTTGTTTAAAGCTCAAATCTGTGGTTTATTTATAAAAAGAGTGCCGATTTGAACTTTTTATCTTCCGTTTTCGGAGTTGTGAGATCCAGGCGATCAGCGGCACTCCGCGCTCATTAATCCCGGCGAGATCAGCCTTTCCTCGGCCAGTCCACATTTGCCACTGGCTCTGATGTCTCAGTGGTCTCTTGAGCTATAATTCGTCTTGTGTATATGTAACGGGCAATCTTTGGTCTCATGGATATATAATTTGTTCCCTGGCAAATCGTTTAGGCTGTGGGCAAAGTTAAGGTTCATTACTTTTTTTATTTTTTGGCTATTTAACTTTAATTTACTGTTGTAGCGTACTAGCACTGACTTTGAATGTTTGACTGAATTGTTTGCTTTATTATAGCTTATTATACATTTTAAGTTACTTATACTTTTGGCGCGAATATCCGCCAAAGTTCAGATTTTTCAACTTGAGCAATTTGCGTGTTTCGCGCTATTCGCGTCTCTGCATTGACTTAGCATGTAAATCACTCGCACGAATCGCGTCATTCGCGTACAGTGTGAACGCACCATTAGACACTGCCACAAATTCTGCATTTTCATAATCAGTATTTTTATCTTGTTTTCCAGTTAAATATCTAAAACTCAAGTAAATGTGTTGTTTGAAGGATATTTCGATATATTTTTTAACTGAAAAGCAAGACAAAAATACTGATTAGGAAAATGTTTGCAGTGTACACTTGCATTTGTTGGGGTGTAATGGTAAATGCATGTGTACTGAACTAATACATTCTTGTTTTATCCACTGCAAGTGTGGAAGTTCTCTGTGTGCAGAACATAATTTCAACTCTGAGTTTCCCCCTATGGGACAATATTGGTTTATATCAATATACTTTGACGTTGCGAACACCTGTAAAATAACGAAGGACACAGTGAGCTGCTGCTGGCTGAGACATGCTTTATAAAGCACTTCAAACTAAATCATAAACCTACATGGCTTGCCCTACTGTCAGATGTGTGTTATTTAAAGCATTTGAAACGTGTTTTCCTTTTTTTCCATTTTTTAACATAATTTGTATTCAAAAGTGTAAGCACTCTCTTCCCCAATCACAACAGCACCATAAACTGCAGTAAGTTGCTGCCAGTTGCAGCAATACTGACAGACTTTTTTTTTATCATTTAAAGACAGACATAGCTTATTCAGTAAACCACTGCTTAATTTAGTCAAACATGGACTGTTTTCCCCCATAGTACCAAAAACATACCAAAACCAAGGTACATAGCAAACAGTCATTTTTATGTACCCTTACACCTCTAATGTATTACTATGCACTTGATCAGATCCTACAAAATGGATGTCATGAGAAAATCATGATAACATCAGGGACCCTAATCACAGAACATGTACCTTTTTGTAGAAGGTGCGCAGATCTCTGTACTGCCACAGAGTGTTTAGCACCTGAGCTGCTGCCTTGACCACCTTCATGGAGTACCTGCAACAGAGAACAAGAGCTCAAACACTCCTGCCTGGACAAGGAGGTCCAAAGAAAGCATAGAGGGGCTCTATATTCCTTTTATTCAACTATATTAAATTTACTTTAAAAGCAATGGAATTTTTTTGTAATGAAATGGTGCGCCAACGCCAATGAACACATTAAACTTTTATAACTGCCTATAAAAAAAGGCATGTACCTCTCCCCACGACCTCGGCTGATTGTAACCAGTTTGTCGATGCCGCCCGTCTGGGCGAGCGCACGGGCATTCTCCATATTCCTGCTGGTGACCTCGCAGGGCACAGCAGACCGCCGCCACCGTCTCATCCGACAGCAGGGAAGGCCCATTGCCAGGGAGACGGGTCACTAGGTCCCGCATGGCGTATTTTCCTTTCAAAGCAACCAAATTCAGCAAACATTTATTTGAGAAAATGCAATGCAGTTTTTAATGGCCACATAAAAACGACGTATAATAAAAACAGGATTTAAGGTATAACACTGAGTTCATAGTAATACGGTTTAGTGACTGACCAATGAGCTCCTTGTTCCTGGCGTCCAGAGCCATGTTACGTAGAGCAGTGGCCACAGAGCAGACCACCCTGTCATTATCCATTCTTAGTAGCTCCACCAGAATGGGCAAACCCTTCTCTTTACGTACGGCAGCACGGATGTAGGCCGCAAACTGAATGGTGAGAGACAAAAGAAGTTTAACATTTCAAAGAAGGTTCTCACCTTTCAATGCAGGCAAAAACTGCAATACAATTTTGAAGATTTAAAAACAGTAATAAAATCGAAATGTTTTACTTAGTTTTGACTGAAAACTGCGAAAAGACAGTAAATGAAGAAAATAAAATAAGACTGTTGCTGTATTAGAACCTTGAAGCTGCATCTAGTCAGTGTGTGTGTGTAGGACATATTTTTCATCCACAAGCCAATTATAGGCATTCATATAATTCAGCTCTATTCTGAGCACTGTGGCTGTATAATTCAGTTTATGGTATAGTGACCACAAGCAGCCTACCCTCCAGGTTCCAGCGGAAAGATTCTGCAGAGACCCAGCCGCCCCTTCCAGCGTGGCTGGGTTGGAGCTCTCTGCCAGCAGAGTGAGGTACGGCTTTACCACAGATGGATGCCACAGCATCTCTGCCCCCTTTGGACTTCCAGAAAATCCAGGAATAGGCCCAACACCATCCCACTGCATCATAGGATTTCAAAAATACAAATAGTGATATGTTAATTTCAGCTTCAAACTTATAGAAAATAAAAGAAAAAAAGGGTTCTCTAATTTTTTGACCAATGAACTTCCTGTTTCCAGTTGTTCAGTATTACACAATTTAAATTCTATTGAAATAATTAAATTTATTTAAAGTTATAAATTATTTTGAAATAATAAAATTCATCTATTAAAATAATTTTATTAGGGATGCACTGAAATAAAAATTTGGGGCTGAAATCGAAAATTCTGATTGCACAAATTTTTAGCTTTTTTGTATAATTGTATTAATATTATACTTTTTTTATGAAAATTTTTCATTTTTCAAACTTTTATTGAAAATAAACAAAAATTGGACAGAAAATATATTAATATTGCGAGAGTGAACCCTGAGCTCTGAACACTGAGGGGTGGGGCAGGGTGGAATATATTTTCGGACATTTTTCTTTCACCAAAAACCAGCCATTTTTGGCTGATAATTTTAAGTGGCTGAAATTTCAGTGCATCCCTAAATTTTATAGATACTGCACTCACAATCTATGAATAATTTATCTAAATATAAACATTTTAGAGCTAATTAAATATTAGTTATAGAAATGTCCTTAGCTTTTCTGTGAAACATTATTCATTAATCATAATTGAAAATATGATTTATTATTTTATTAATGTCCATGATTTCCAGGGCTAGAAATATCAATTTTAAAATGTAATAATGTTCTCAGGTTTTAAATGACTTTGTGCTGAAAAATAATTCTTGTAAATGTACAGATTTTGGTGCCTGTATGAAACATTGTGCAAAGCTATTTGCAAAGTGAATTTCCCTCCCCATCAACCCCTTATCATTTATTAAATTATCAAGAGCACAGAAGCAGTTTTAAGCTTTTCAGAACAAGTAATCCAAGCTTAGATTATGTAGTGACAGATCACCTGCTGATCCTGCCAGGACCTCTTCTTCTTCTTCTTTCTGAGACCCCAGCAGCTGTAGTCGGCCTGCTTATTGGAGGTGTCTGGGCCCAGGAGCGTGTCCAGGTCCTGGTTTCCCATCAGCCGAGACGGAGGCATCTCCAACTCAAGACGGTATGACAGGTTCCTCAAAGTGCACACACAGTTTTCCACAATCTGAAAACACAGGAAAAGAGAAAATCTGTTTAAGATTCTTTTGTGGTAATATTTTGTACTTTTGGAGGTTGAGAGGCCCAATCCTCATTATATTGAAAAGTGTCTAGGATATTCTTCAAAAATCACCTTTTTTGTTCCATGTATAAGAGAAAGTAAAAAGGGTTCAATTAAATTAGTAAATTAAATAAATAATAACAATAGCTATTTTTATAATTATATTTTCATAATGATTATTATTAGTAACTATTAATAAAAATGTAAAATAAATGTAATACAATAAAAAAATATATATATATTTTTTCCAGACATTTCTGTTCCAGCAGATGGCATGCTATGACTAAGATTTTGTAAAGAAAGACCCAAAGCTGAACAACACTGTGGTCCACCACTAGGGGCACTCAATACTATTTGGCCCTTCAAGGAGTGGCATGGAAAACATGTAACACCTTTTATAAGCAACAAGAGCCTCTGCCAGTTCCCAGCTGTCATCGCATATACAGTGTGAGAATTAGTCAAATATCTGGCAGAGTATATCAAACATGTACCAAATATTAGCAACAATGCAATACAATGTTGTACATCAGAAGTGGATGGTTTTAGATATATTCTGTATGCGATCAGAAAAATATCTCTTACCTTGCTGTCATAATCGGAAGTGTTTACACAGGTTTTGATTATATAGAGGAGGGAATCAATAAGCCCTTCACAGCAACGCATCTGCCTTCTGGCCTCTTCTCCAGCTGAGCTCAGGTTCCTGGGACACACACTCGCACACATCAGCATCATGTGGTCAACAATACAATGTTCATCTGATTTGGATGAATACAGTCATTGTCACAAAGAAATGCAAACAGTGATCATCTCTGAGAATAAAGAGTGATAGTGCTACCACCAGGGATATGCAAAACTATATATTTCCAACTAGTCAGCAGGTTATCTGAACGACTATTGATTAATCGATCTAAACAGGAAGCCCTGTGTAATTAGGCTGGTACACATGACCGGTCGTTTCTAAGGGGACATTTGCATAAGACTTACCTGAGGCATCCGGTGGTGTTCCTCAGCACCAAAGATGAGTGCAGTTTGAGTTTCTGGTCCTCTCGTTGAGGGGCCGCACCCCACCCAGAGTGAGGGATAATCACTGTGTTGGTAAGTGGCCCGAGAGCATCCCGAGCGATCGTCATCTTCACAGAATCACACGACGACAGGTTCCACAACACACCTTGTAAGACAAGATCCCAAAATGTAGTAGCATAACAATATGCAATAGTACAGCATTGAATAAGAAAGATTAGGAATCTATTACAGGGCTCCAGACTAACTTTATGCCTTGGTTGCTCTGGTGCGCCTAACTTTTTTATTTAGGTGCACCAGCACAAAATTTAGGTGCATCCAAAAATTGTCCCGGCTCGCACCGCATTTAACCCTAATTTAAAGGTCACCTTTTTATCACACTTCATATACATTCATATATAGTATGTAAATGACAACATAATATATGCAGTTACACAGGAATTGAAATCAAGGAAAACAATGCAAATATATATATATACTCTGCCTGATATCCCGCTTTGACGATTGTCATAATTATGTGGTAATGTTACTGAGGGATTTTGTAGGCTACGGTAGACTAGTTTTTTTATATTTCTTAATAAAATTGCGACAGCTGGAACAAATGCTTTAATGAAATTATGAATTATTACGGGTAGATCACTGCAGGATTAAAAGTGGTCGAAAGTTTTTCAAAGAGCCAGAGAGTAACATTGCAGCAGGCACAACAAATTAACAAAACGTTAGCATTTAAAGTGGGACAGTAGATATATCAGCAAATAACATTCTCAAAGAAATTATAGTTGGAGTATACTATAACAATGCACAGCCACAGTAATGACGCCGACAGGGTTAACGTTAAGCATAACCGCATCTGAGGGAAATGTTGCAGCGCGTTCAAAGGAAGATTACAAACGGCGAACGCCAAATTATTACAAACGAGTATTTTGTTTTGGTGGTTTGCTTGACGATGTGAGTAGAGGACTCTTTCGCTTTAATATTAGTGTTAGGGATTTTTCAAAAACAAAACATCTATTCCTAGAGCTCAGCTGACACTGACAGGCGGTTGTCATGACAATGACGTAGTTTAGGCTCTCGCTCTCTCGCTCACACACACACACTCTCCGTAAAATTGACTCACACACATCGCGTTTAGTTTGCTGATGCTGTTTGACTCTCTAATGCGGCTCAGGTCGCAATTTCAAATCACACCGCACGGAGCAGGAATATCTGGAGTCTGGACCACAGCCAATCAGAGGCAAAGTCCCGCCCCATCTCTGCCTCTGATCGGTTTAGACCACGACATTATCCAACCATGAGTGTGTGAGTTCCGTCAAAGGAGAAAAAACGCTTTGTTCATGGAGGCAGATGAGCGGATGCAATGACATTAGGTGCACCGGTGCGACCTAGGAAATATTTTAGGTGCACCCTTACAAATATTGGGCGCATGTGCGACCAAATTAGTCGCACTCTAGAGCCCTGTATTATATATTTAAATGACTTATTTCATCCCTCTATGGACAGATAGAATTGCCACTGGCTAGTAAATTGTTTCATTTACTTGTCATACAGACACAAAACACAAATGTATGCAAGTTCTGAATATTAAGGATTTCTTTTTAAACGTTTTTGAAAGAAATCTCTCACAATCACTATGTATGAAAATAAATGCTTGTTTAAAAATTCAGTTAAAGGTAACAATACAATAATGGACTGATTTAAATGTTTTGTGATTTATCAATAAATCAGCAAATTACTTTTCTTAATTCTTTAGCCAAATGCTTTAAACCCATTTAGCGATCAAGTTAAAACATGCCATTGAACAGTTTACAGTAGATGTGGGAGGAGATTAGTTTTTTTAATTTAATTTTAGGGTTTGAGAACTGTCATTTTTAGGTGAACTAATAAGCATAACAAGCAATTAAAAACACACTTGATCATTTAACATAGCTCATTAGAACGACGAGAGACACATTCAGAGGTGTGCAGTAAAACTGTAAAGAGACAGTGGGAGTGCAACAAAAAATCCCACAGACAGAGATCATTAACACAAAATAGTCTCTGGTTGCGAGTATGTGTGCATATAGAAGAGAGATCTCTTTGCTGAACAAACCTGCTGCCTGTTTGAGAAATGACAGTGAAAATAAACTGTATGCATCTAGAAAACTGCTTGGGAGAGGAGAATTTCCCAGCATCTATCTAGCGATACTTAGTGTATCCAGCTTGGAGAGAATGTGTGTGCGTGCAAGTTTGTGTCAGCTCAGCTCTTAATCAAATACTTTGTCCCTCCACATTAATCACAGCCATTGACTGTAATCTCTGATCTGAGCTTCACAGCTCAAACTGATCTCACCACAGGAGCGAAAGAAAGCGAGTCAGAAAGAGCGAGCTAAAGAAAGACTCTCTTATGTCAGTCAGTCATGTGACCCCACACCCACTCACCGGTTACGAGCTCTCGCACTTCAGTGTCTGGAGTTTTTCTCAACAGACGAACCAAAGCTGGGATTCCACCGGCATTCCTCACACACACTTTATTATCGTCGGTGGCTTTTCCGTACACTAGGTTCCGCAGAGCTCCGCAGGCGTTCCGCTGAACTTCCAGGGTTTTGTGGTCAAGCAGATCCACCAGGTGCCGGATTCCCCCCAGTCGACACACCTGAAAACATCCAGAGTGTGCCAGGTTTTATATGTGTGCACATTTATGTGTCCAAGGTGTGCTTCTCTTTCTAAGTAGAAACATTTTTCAGTGGCATAATACTACTTTAACTGCCATTTCAAAAATTTTAGCTTTTCCAGTAATGACCAGTAATTTATTCAACAAGAAATGTTAAAACCCTACATTTATCACATTGTTTGCACAAGCAGCTTTGTAGCCAAGCAGACATTTATTCATGTGAATCATTATATGAGCTGTCTTAACAAAATGATTTACTGAACCAATAATCCACTGGTTTGCGTTCATACATAGAAGTCCCTGTGAGCCATTTTACTTCTTTATATGATTATGCTATTATCCTTCTAAACACTGACAACACACTTTAGATAAACACTATCAGTTTAAACCTTTGGGGTCAGTTTGTGAAAGTCTCTTATGCATATTTAAATATTTTACTCCTGTAAATTACTCCTGTAATGTATTCATGTGATAGCAAAGCTGAATTTTCAGCATCATTACTCCAGTCTTCAGTGTCACATGATCCTTCAGAAATCATTCTAATATGCTGATTTGGTGTTCAAGAAACATTCATTACAGTTGAAAACAGATGTGCTGTTTAAAGGTGCACTATGCAACTTTTTCATCCGCTAGAGGTTCAAAACAAAGGCGTAGTTTGATGACGGCAAGTTTGAGCGCAGAATCTTGGGACATGTGGTCTTCACCTCACAGCCGGTGGGAAAGAATCGGGATAGGACTTGGGCAGAAATCATGTTCATGGATGCGGTTATTAACGTTACTGTAGTATGAAGCAGAGCAGGGGCGAGTGTTGTGGATTTTAAATGTGTTTAAAATGATGTTATGACGTTACTCTGTGCGTTCGATCGGTGGCTGCTGTGACACTTGTTGACACTGCTAAGAGTAAAGCGTTTCTGCAAAATAAAACCGAAAACCGAGGGTAACGCAGATATGACTCAATTAACAGGCGACTCCCTCAGATGTCCTGGTTCCTTGGTTAAAATAGCAATTTTCTCACAATTTACAAATAGTTGAAAACATTTGGGATACTGTAAGAACTCAACTGAACAAAATATATAACGCATATTAAAGATATATAATTAAAAAAATGTTTTTGTGTAAACTGTGATACATTCATTCAGGGGGTTTTATTAATAGAAGTTCAAAGAACAGCATGTATTTGAAATCATTATAAATATTTTTACTGTCACTGTGATCAAATTCATGTGCTTAATAAAAGTATGCATTTCTTTCAAAAAGCCCCTAAACTTTTGAACAGCAGTGAAAACCTTTAAAAACTGCAGTTATTATAAATAATGATGCCTCATTCTGCACTACAAAATAATACTTAATTATATTTTTACAGGTTATAATAAGTCAGCTGTGTTTGAGAACAACAGAAGACATAAATGGCAAGTGCCTATTTGCGTAGTTTGTGTGTGTGTGTGTGTGTGTGTGTGTGTGTGTCCATACCTCTGCCTTTATGCGGTTATCTCCATAGCAGAGGTGCTGTATGTATGCTGCAGCATTGGCCTGGACAGAAGGGAAATGATGCTGCAGCATCCGAATCACCTCTGGCAGCTCGGGATCTCTCCAGGCAAACTCCCTAACACCCCGCAGAGGCATACAGAATACAGATGACATCCAAATATGAAAAAAAATCCCACATTGACAAATGAATGTTTACATATTTGAATAAAATATTCCAATCTTTTCACTCGTAATACTAGTGTTTACACTAAGTAACTAAATACATAAAATCAGTCCAGCTTCATGCACTGCAAATGTGAATGAACACTCATGCGATTTTCTGTCAAACTCTGTTCTGTCTGCAAAATAAACATGCCTAGAAATATGACTACAAAGATACATACGCACGTTGTGAAGAATCAACAAACAAATAGTGCGGAAAAAGGGAAGACATGCTGGGTTTCATTTACAAGCAAATTCTTCATGTTTTAATTGTCAGTGATTTCAAAGCTAAATCTTTTCTTGAAGCTCTGACGTTTGTTGAATCACTCGATTCGGCTTTTCACCTTGGATCTTTGTGAGCACTGTCTATGGAAGGCGAGCGCGTGACAGCGTTGTCGACGGCAGCTGCGTGTCTGTTGTAGTTTGAGTCGGCTTGGCGGTAATGGGCGGGGTGATAGGTGTCAGAGTGCGTTGCCATGGAGCCCATTGAGAATAACCCTCGCTGGAACCTCAGAGTGCTACACTGACTAGTGGTCCTTTGTAAAGTACCAAACCCTGAGTGAGAGAGTTCGCAATACAGACATTGTTAAGATTAACACTGTGGAAACGTCAGACCTCATTTACTGAGTTTGCAAAGACAGCAGTGGTGCATGAAGGACATTCGGCACATACCTGTATTGTTTCTGGAGATAGCGCTCTGGGAGCCGTGTGTGGGACTCTGGTACAGAGGGTTCTGGAAGGTTCTGTCCTCATAGATCGGTGTGACGTGGCAGTCAGGGGAGCGGGCCTCCTGGCCTAACTGGCTGTTCTGACTATAAGAGGTTTGCAAGCCTAGATGAAGATTAGAGATTAAGTCTATGTCATGAGTTTATACATCAATAAACAAATGACAAAGCCACTCTTTTGATTGGTGCATCCAATCTATAGAATATTTCTCAAAACATTATATTCTACTGAAAAGATTACAACACACTCTTCAAAATAAAGGTTCCAAAAGGGAGTTTTGCAGTGATGCCATAGAAGAACCAAAATACCTTTTCAGTGAACAGTTCTTAAAAATGTAATCTAATGATCTTGATGAAGATAGTGGCATTCACCCTTTTCTTTAATAATTTATAATGGCTTTATTTATTTTTTTGTGATGTTCCATTTGGGAGCAGGATTGTCATAATTTGTTGAAGTATGATGTTCACTGTTAAGATTTAGTTGTTCTAGTTATTTGATTTTTTCAATGTAGATTTTTTTTCATTTAGATGTCACTGTTGAAATCATTATGGTACTAAATGTATACTGTATGCTTGCAGAAGTTCTGTGATCATGTGGTCTTTCATGTGATACAATATCCTGGGCCTACTTGTGAATGGTTTGATTGTCTGATGAAGAGCCATATGGCTCAAAACATGCAATCCATTATTTTTCTATTAATGAAGCTGTGGTGTGCCAACCTTTTCCTTTTCAGTGAACAGTTCTTTAAAGAACAACTTTTTTCTTAGTACGAAGAACATTTTAATCTAAAGAACCTTTCGTGCAATATAAAGTTTCCATGGATGGAAAAGGTTCTTCATTAAACCATAGATGTCAATAAAGAACCTTTATTTTTGCAGTATATATTTCCATCCAGGATGGTTTGTGCAGATTAGGTGCTGATCTAGCTGGTGAAAATGTTGTTCAACCAATCGGCTGTTCAAGCCGTTATCGGAGAAATAAGATGTGCTTCAAAGGCAAATTAATCTCTTAAGTCTTCAACAGTTCTATTCTATAAAGAACTGTCTGCTTTATTTAACCACTCCACTGGACGTTCACACCTTCAGATGTATCTGTGAGAGATAATGACCTTGAGCAAGTATGAGACATATTCAGCAGCAGCTAGATAAAAACAGTTCTTATACTGAAAGTAGGTACTACGTTGTGTTGCTGATGGTGACACGAATGTCAATTTGCCTGACACAATCAGGGATACGCATACATACAATTAATTGTGCAATTTAGACAAATTCGCCAAAGGTCTCTCCCACACATAATTTCATGGCAAACAGGATACAATAGATTTGCTCATGAACGCCTACCCAAAATTGCATACCCAATTACCCAACTCTTGGAGCATAATTACTGAAACTACTGACAAACCAAAATGCTTAAACTGACATTGTAGAGTATGCTCATTAGTGTACAAGTGCTTTAAGAGCTGTAGGGCATGCATTCCCATGCAACCTTGTGAGACTGACATTCAAAACCAGAAGTTTCGATGGCAAACATCTGACCCACAACCTAAGCAGACAAACTTCGATCTCTGCCTTCAAACTACCAGCTGGAACAGACATTCCCGCCAAGTGGAATGGGGAATTTGGCCATTGTGAGTTTATCACATTAGCTGGTAACCATGCTCACTTGGTCTGCACTGATAGTTCCTCCTTCTGTCAGTACCAAAATTTATAATTTGCTATGGCTGGGTAAAAATATTGATATTTATTTGAACGATCCTGATCCTGATTTTTCAATATAAAAATATTTTTAGTTCTGCCGAAACTGAATCATCAGTGCGACGGCAAAGAATGAGTGTGACTGTGAGTTTGCAGTTTGTATTGAATGTGATACCATAAAAGGACAGTCTATTGTGAATCAATGGCTAGAAAGGTTGCAGGCTGCATGCAAAAACCAGTGTAAACAAATGCCTCTTATGATTCAGTTATTTTAGTGAATCAAAAACATACAGCGTGACCAGTGTAGCCTGATCCCTGAAAGAAATTACTGACATAGTCCTTTTTATGAATTTCTAAAAGACAAGTTGCCAATTTGAATCAGTCTGAAAGACTGCAATGCTGTATAAATTTACAGAACTTGGAGAGAGATGTAAAGCAATTTGGGCAATATACTAACTAAATGAATAAGAATCCAATTAAATCTGAAGAGCTTGTGAATCAGAATCTTGATACCATGGTTAAGAATGATTACCATATGCAAATCCTATCAAATGTACATAGTACTCCAAGGAGCTTAAATGAATACAGTACCATGGTACTGAGCTTCATGTCCAAAAGAACAAGGAAATATCCCTATTCTGCCTTCAAAAAGTGACTGAACACTGAGTCAGTGTAACATTAGCATAGAAATGGCTCAATTGGGTTTTCACAGAACTTTTTTCACATTTCAATCAGACACTGGCAATATCTTAAAGCAAACTGTGAACTGAACAAAGCAGCACAGCTCGCTGGCTTGGAACAGCCATGCAGAATTCAGTGAGTTTGTCTTCCATAAATGTCTAATCACTTCATACATCTCCAAATTCAACAATAGTTATTTTCAAAAAGGACTGGACTTAAAAGCTTCGTTGTCAAAAGGTTTTACACCCTGCATGATCTACAGAGAAATACGGCCTAAATGGGGCAGTGGGGCACATCTGAGGAAGTATCCCATAGAGTCCGAATGTGAGATTATCATCAGAATAATCCTACAAAACACTAGAGCACACGAGCACAAGCACACACACACACACACAGTCAATATCCATGCAGCTCCAGTTTCATTTGGATGTTTATTGCAAATGGATTTGAGACTAATACGATTTTGAAACAATATGCTCTACAGGCCCTATATTAATGTATCTCAGCACTTTTGATTCACAAACTTATATGCATGCACAGCATCATAAGCGGAGGGTTATGATCATTCGGGTATAGGAGCAATTACGAGAATCATTTTTTGCACTTTTATGAGAACCAATTTGTGTCAGTCTCCCTGCGGCGCCCACCTAGACTATCACAATGTACAGAGTCATCTTTCGACCCATTTATATCGAGAGATGTGTAAAGTTTTCTTCCTGTGGCTCTCGTAATTTTAACAGACAGTATACATCATATATTAAACTGAAAAATGCTTAATTATTCACATTTTAATAAAAATGCTAAATTATTCATATTTCTTCCCATGTTTTGAAAATTCACATCATGAGGGGATTTTCAGGAAAGAAATACCTTCTTAAGCTTGGAAAGATTTTATAATCCAAACCAAACACGCATACATACACAGATAAGTGACAGCATTACTAATCCTTGTATGATATAATGCATATACAACGCTAAGAAAGTTTCACACATATCAAATCTGTGTCCTTAAATCCGTAACTTTTCAAGAGTGGTGTAGAAATTGTGTTTGAGAGTTCTGGCATGGTCAGGATGGAAGAGAAAATCGTTTTATGGATTTAAACTTTATGGAATAGAAAATCATTGGCTGCTACAATTTTTGAAAGAAGTCTTTTATGGTCAAATCTACATTTATTTTAAATAATACAGTAACATTGTGAAATGTAATTTATTCCTGTGATGTAATTTAATCCTATGCTCAAGAAATATTTCTAATTAGTATCACAGTAGAAAAAGTACTGCTTATATGATTCTTTCAGGATTTGTTGAAGAACAGAAAGTTTTAGAAGTAGTGTACTTTAAAACAACTCCTAACCTTAACAATAACTGTAAAACAGGATAGTTTTACCCACCTGTAAGGCTATCCGGTCTTGAAAGAACCATCCTCTCAAAGATGTCATAGGCCCGAGACCCAAAAGAAGAGTGAGTGGTGTCATATGCACGTGTATCATGCTTCCCCAGGGTTCCGTACTGCTGAGGCTGAGCGGTCATGCCGGCCCGCAGGAGTGTTGGTGACCCAGACTCTGACCCTGTCCCGTTTCCATGCCGTCCCAAGTAGCTGGAGTGTACTGGTTCAGGGGCGTGGCTGGAGGAAGGAGGCAAGGTGGTGCCGGGAAATATGCTAGGTAGAGGACGGGGTTCTGAGACTATGGGCGAGCCATAGGGGCTTCCAAGAGAAGTACGCAGAGGCTGGCGAGACGCAGGTGGGGACGGGGTGTAGAGTGGGGATGGAGCACGAGAGGGAACAGAACTCACACGCCTCATGACACGCCCACTGCTGCCCACCTGAGAAAAATATTACAAACACTAAAACAATCATACATACACACTACACTCTGATAATACGGTTATAACCAAAATATTCAAAAACATTTCATTATTAACAATAATATAAGACAAATCAGGTATGTGATCAGCTATGGACAAAATTTCCCTCAGGGTTATTTCCCCCAAAATTTGAAATTCTGTCATCAATTACTCCCTCTCATTTTGTTCCAAACCCATAAGACTTTCATACATCTTCAGAACACAAACGCATATATTTTAATAAAATCTGATGTATGTCTGTCCATTAAAGTCTATTCACCCCAAACTCAGATGCTTCAAAAAAGTTCATAAAGAGATTAAAATAAATCCATACAAATAATGTCTTTTGAAGAGACAAATAATACCTTTTTATTAATGTTTTTAACTGTCAGAGTACAGGCGAACAGACTTTCAATTGAGGTACAGAAATATCTCAGAATATCTTCTTTTGTGATCCAAAAATGAACGAAACTCTTATGGGTTTGGAACGACATAAGAGTGAGAAATTGATGACAGAATTTCAGCTCAAAACTAAATCTTTAGGAATGGTCATACAACAGCACAAAATCAAACCAATAATGATATGATCCACTGTCACACAAAAATATTTAAAGCTTCTGAAACTCATTAATAAAAATGTTGTTTAATATAGTTAATAACATGTATATCAATAAAAAATACAGATATATATTTAGTTATTATTATTTAATATGACAGAACAGTAAAATTACACGTCTTAATGCTTTGCTTTCAAAAGTTAAACCATAGAGCTTTTATTTTGGCGACAAGCAACAGGAAGTTCTTAAAGCTTAGCTTTTGTTGACAATAAATGAATATCATTACAAATCTGCAGAGATAATTGGCCCATGTTGCGTTTTCAAATGCAAGTTATAAACGACCCAAACTCACAGCACTTAAAGAGATAGAGTTTGTGTGAAGCAGCGTTTACTGCGACCCGAGCCACTCTGAAAACACCGGAAACATACAGACAAACAGGGCACCGCGCTGGAACATGCAAACTATATACCTCCGTAAACCACAGCCTTTGCCATTTAACAATCGCACCGACTGGCGAGAAACACCGTTTCGTATTCTAGATAACTTGAACTTACTAGCATTTGCCGCTTGGCGAGTGTTAATTTTTGATCCTGCCTGATACAGTGTCCCGCACACAGCCCCTAGATGGCGCCGCTGGCTCTGACGGTGCGGTCGGAAGCATTCCGTGAAAGAAATGTATTCGAAAACGCAGCATTTTGCAG
Source organism: Gobiocypris rarus (assembly GCA_023029165.1). Lineage (NCBI taxonomy): Eukaryota > Metazoa > Chordata > Actinopteri > Cypriniformes > Gobionidae > Gobiocypris > Gobiocypris rarus. The sequence continues at coordinate 11,061,541 of CM040921.1, forward strand.
TGTTTAGTTTGTTTAAGGCTCTTTCGCGATTCACGTGCGTCATACTTCTCAAGTCGGAAAATGCGGATAACCGTATAAATACGGGAAAAATGGCATCCCCGATTAAATAGTATTCAGAACTTATGACACTCGAAAATAACATGCAAAGTTAAATTAAGCAATGTAATTTGTTTATACCTGTGCTGAGGCCTGTCCTTCAGCCCTAGAACTCATGGCAAAGGTGGGGCTCCCACTGGGGGCGGAGCTTGTTGACTGGGACCTCCCTTCTGATCGTCTGGGCGTCACTGTGTTACTATAGTAACCACTCACCTCCTGATATCCACTATCCGAATATGAATTCATTTGCGTCGAGCTGCGTGAGTTTGCCGCAGACCCTGAGCAAAGGACACAGCAAGAAAAAGGCAGACCAGAAAAATTATGAGATAGATCAAAGCTTTTCTGTTCTGAAATGGTAAAAACCTTTGTGTTTGAATTTTGGATTGCTAGGTTAAACAGGACATTGGCTCTATTAATAGAATCTGTGGCCAGTTATAGATTACCACAGGAAATAATGACGACTCGTCCATCACTTTGTAAAAATGAATGAGAAACATATACTAACGTCACTTGTGCTAAGTCAATACTAGAATTAAACTGATACCAGTTTTACTGTAGTATCAGTCATTTGTGCAATTGGTCGTTCTTGTCCAGTTGCAATATGTACACAGTTATGTCTATGTCATATGTTAAAGGCATAGACATATAAAATACATTTTGGTTAATAAAAGTTATTTGGCTAGCATTAGCATCGCTATTCTTCGTGTACCGATGCCACAACGGTGTTAGAAGCTGCACTGCCATCTATCGACGTGGCTCAACACGATCTATAAGTTTATGTAAATTACATGAATACTTTTGAGTTTTAGAGAGCGGTCTACTACACACAAATTGATTCCCTTACATGTCCAAAAATGTAATATTTCCATCTTGTGTACGCCGTATTAATGTGTACGCTCGTATTGTCTTTGTAAGACTTCTTTAGTCGTACAGGTACTGATTCTCCTGTTACACTGTAATAACCGTGTTCCATTGTTTAATTTTCGCTTTCGTGTCACCAAACAACGCGACTAGTGTAGCCACAGAGGCGACAGCCAATGAGCGCGAGGAAGCAGCTCTCCGACGTTTACTGGAACCGCGAACCACATCTCAACATGCCGAAATCAACAGGGGTGACTGACCCGCACTATGTATGAATAAAACAATTTTTATATAAAGTTATTATGAGCACAGTCTTCACCTCATGTGTACGTACGTCATTTAGATGACTTTTCACAAAAAATACAATTGATTTATTACTGTGTAGAATGTTTAAAATTAGCACAAAACTACTTAATGCACCTTTAAAATGAATCTAACATATTTACAAGAAGAAAAAAATCCTGCTTAGTTGTACTTTAAAACAGACAAAATAATTATTTGAAAATACTGAAAAGTAATATTTACCAAATTGAAAAATAATTGAAAACTGCAGGCCATTGTTTTAATTTAATTTGTTAATATTGATATTCATGTTTATTTATTAAAACAAAGCTCTAGTGTGTGTAATGTTCTTAAAGTAAAAGCCATTGTGTTAGCTGGCTGTCAAAAATCACACTATTTTAAGTATAACCATAACACTTAAACATTGTGTTTCCTGGCCAAACAGAAGCCATACTATGGTGCATTGATACCATGCTACTGGATGTAATAGTATTTACACAGTACTCTGCTCCAAAGTATCTTAAAGAATGCCATGGTACCTACCATGCAATGCCCCACCAATCTTTCAACCAGCTAAAAAAAGTAAACCTGGTTACCTTTGCTTGACATGCTGTATGAACAGTAATACGGGTAAAAATACTTTTTGCATGGAGCTTTATAAACATCAACATCAGTAACACATAACCAGACTTTCATCCAAGTCCGTCTCAAAAGGATAATTAGCTTACGAAATGCAACTGCATACCAGCTAGGTTTACTCTGCAGGTGCATAAACACTTTTTACTTTCACTTAGCATAATAATAATATGAAATGTTTCTTAAGTTGCAAATCAGCACATTAGACGGATTTCTGAAAGGGTAAGTCCACCCGAAAAATTCTGTCATTATTTACTCACCCTAATGTCATTCCAAACCTGTAAGAATTTCGTTCATCTTCAGAACACAAATTAAGTTATTTTTGATAAAATCCGGGTGCTTTCTAAACCATTCATAGGAAGCAATATCATTGCAACATTCAAGGCCCAGAAAGTAGTAAAGACATCGTTATAATAGTCTATGTGACAACAGTGGCGTGTGTACGTGAATACTTTTTATGCACAACAACAAACAAAAATTATTTATTCAATAATCTCTTCTCTTCCCTGTCACTCTCTTGAACCACTGTATTCATGTGGACTATTTTACAGATGTTTTACTACCTTTCTGGGTCTTGAAAGTTGCAATGATGTTGCTGCCTATAATTGGTTCAGAAACCTCTCGGATTTCATCAAAGAAATCTTAATTTGTGTTCCGAAGATGAACGGAGGTCTTGCGGGTTTGGATTACATGAGGGGGAGTAATTAATGACAGAAATTGACATTTTTGGGTGAACTAACCCTTGAAGGATCATGTGACATTGAAGACAGGAGTACTGATGCTGCTGAACATTCATCTTTGTCATCACAGGAATAGATCAAATGTTAAAATGTATTAAAACAGAAAGCAGTTATTTAAAATGAAAACTTTTTTTACAATATTATAGCTTTTACTGTATTTTTGATCAAATAAATGCAGCATTGGTGAGCTTACAAGACTTCTATCAAAGAATTAACAAACAGTAGTGAATAATTGTGAGACAATTTTGGCTGCATCTGAAATCACATACTACTACTACTATATAGCAGGCGAAAACTGTGTGTGACAAAAGAAAGTAGTATGTCCGAATTCACAGTACTCATAAAACGGTAGGCAAAAAGTACCCGGATGACCTACTTCTCCGGCGAGATTCTGAAGTGTGCATACCGAGAGAGGCTCATGTCACACCTCTCTTCATCAGTCTTCACTGGCTGCCGATAGCTGCGCGAATCAAATTCAAGGCTCTGGTGCTCGCCTACAAAGCAACCGCAGGCTCTGCACCAGTATACCTAAACTCACTTGCTCAGACTTACACACCCTCCAGAAGCTTGCGTTCTGCAAGTGAGCGACGCCTAGTGGTGCCATCTCAAAGAGGCATGAAATCCCTCACTAGGACCTTTTCCTGGACCGTTCCCACCTGGTGGAATGACCTGCCTGTCTCAGTTCGAGCAGCCGAGTCTGTAGCCATTTTCAAAAAACATCTCAAGACACTTCTTTTCCAGCAGCACTTGACCAATAAAGAATAGCACTTATCACTCTATTTGTTACTGTTTGTTATTTAAAAAAAAAAAAAAAAAAAAAAAAACTGTCCTGTGTTTTGTGTTTCGTGAGACTTGTTACAGCGCTTGCATATTGTTGCCCTTGACTAGTGTTGGTTGCTTCTATTACTCTCATTTGTAAGTCGCTTTGGATAAAAGCGTCTGCTAAATGACTAAATGTAAATGTAAATGTAATGCATACGATGGACAATTTACTATCCCATGAGGCCACAGGAGAGGATTTATGAATGGCGGTGAAGCGACGCAACTGACACCGATAGGTCACATGATAATGACAGCATCGCCAATGTAGTATGTTCATTCATACTACACACACTCATACTATATAGAACATACTTTTTTAACGGTCATGAAGTAATTACTTAGTACCTACTCAAGAGAGTATGTGGTTTCGGACGCAGCCACTGTATTCTGTGGTAATCAACAGCAGGCCATAGATGCTGCCCATAGATCTTTAATTGTATTTAGCTTAGAATATTTCATAAAGGCATCAGTGTGAGTATAAATTGTTCACATAGAGCTAGAAAAAATCAATATGGAGTGTGAATGAACAGATCCTCACTTTCACGCAGGGAGATCTGTTCCAATTCAGGGGAGTAAAGTGGCCCCTGACCTCTGAGCCCAAATGTGGGCGAGGGGCAACCATCCGACGGCTTAGACACACCTGCACCTGAGGATTCTGATTACCAAAGGGTTAACACACTGTGAGCAGGTTCAGTCAAGATACAGTTACCTTTGTCCCTACACACTTAGAGGCAGCATTAAGCTCGAATGTTCCATCATTTACCCAATTTTAATTCACTGACAGATGATTTAAAATGCTTTCAGTCATTTTGCAAGATAAAAAATAAGGTATCTTATCTATTGTGTTTCCCTACTTGAAAAACAGTCTCACAGTAAAGGACGATAACAGGAATTAGAATTAAGAAAAAGTTAGAAAAGTTTTATCAGCTCTGTGATAATAGACCATGAGAGACATGAGTGAGGATGAGGGACGGAAATAGATTCCAAGAGTAGTTCAGTGGAATAAATCATGGGATGTTGTTCATTATATTGGGTGACCAGATCATAAGACCTCAGTGTTGTCTTTTTCAGAGCACAATAAAAAGAAAAGGTCCAGACACCACAACAACACAGCCACAGTTCTTGTGATTAAAAACACCAAGGATTACAACATTATACTGAGCAATAATGTAAACTGGACATTTTATATGAAATGTTTTGGTGACTGAAGTAATAAATTCATCATCCATGACATAAGTTAAATTATTATTTATAAATGGAGCATGACTATGCTGATTATTTTAGTGCAACTTTAGGATTCTGTTACTAAAGCAAAAATAAATAATACACTGTGCTATTAGCGAGAAGTGAGTTTAGGCAGGTTCAATTCATCAAATTTAGCATAAATGTCATTTAAATGTCCTCAACCAGCTCAACCATCTAATAGTCAGTGTTCCAAGCTACACTATGTGATGTGTGCTGTACGTACAGTATGTGACTGCAGTGCTGTCTAAAATGTCAGAGTTATGCTTACTCGTATTTACAACAGGTGACAAAGGGAAATAGCAAGCAGGAAGAGAAATAGACAAAAATACCTGCAGATCTCCACAGAAGAGACTTCTCAGAGGAGCTGGAAAAAAAGAAGACATGAGAAAAGATGAAATGAGAGGAGAACAAAGAAATACACAACGCACCTGGGGCATTTTATGAAATGAATTTTTCAGTTGGGTAAGTTGATTGTAAAAAAAGATTTAAAAAGAATCTAACAGAGCAGTATTGTGTTTAAGTGTTAATAAATTGTGCCATCTCAAGCATAATAAATTAAGTTTAATATAGCATAATTATGCCTTTAGAAAAGTAACAGTGTTGACATTTTTACACTTCAGTTTGACATATTTTGCTCAAGGTTACGAAGCTAAAAAAAATTATTAGAGAGACAATTTTATATAGATTTTCTGCAAGTTCATTCAGTAGTTCTGATTCTCCCGTTGTCTCTGCTGGTGAAACATGATAATAAGTGTGTTCCATTGTCTAATTTTCACGCTTCATATCTCCAAACAACACTACACTACAAGTGTATCTACCGAGGCAGTAGCCAATTAGCGTGAGGATTCTCTTTGGCGTTCACTAAAACACCACAGATCATGTCATTTCAGCATGGAAAAATACAGTGAGGTGGGCGAACAGCACCATACATAATTAAACACTTTTTTATAGAAAACTATTATGAGTTCAGGCTTCATCTTAGATAACACTTCACAAAAACACAATTTATTTCTTGAAGAGTAAAACTTTACTATTATGCTTTTTTTATATGTTACCTTTCATGTAGAGTGTAATATAGCTGTTTGTGAATATAAATGGTTTTAAAGGTCAAAGTGCATGATAAATGGATCTATTCTCTCCCAAAAGAAAGAACCGACTACTACCTGAAATGAGTCATCAGTAATTTCAGTCTTAGTTCCAGCACAAACCTACAAAGGTTAGTAACAAATTTGCATAATGGCAACCTATGGTCTTCATTTGCTGCCCACGATCAACGTCTACTGTAGTTGTAGCCGAGGCCTGGAAGAATTTGGTTTGTGTTGTTGACATATCAAGAAGACGCTGTTTTCTGCGCTGTTAAAGCAAATCCACTTAAAGCCCGCACTTGGCTGAGGACTCTGGCTCGAAATGATACGGTAAAACCGGCGTCATCGTTTATTATCATTTATTAAGCCTCTGTAGCTGAAATTCATATATGTCATGAGCTTTTTGTTACAGCTCCACTGCAAGACCGATCACAACAGACTGGGCCATCTGACCAATGAGAACAGAGAAGGCTCTCTGAAAGGAGGGGTTTAGAGAGACTGAATCCTTTATTGAACTGTTTCAGACACTGTGAGAAAAGAGATTATGCTGTAATGTATATTATGAGACAATTTAAGTGTTTTTGTCATTGTCATTGAATGCAAGTCATTGAATGCATGTAAACCTATTCCAGGAAACCTCCAAACTACCAAAAAATTTGTAACCTTAAAAAAACCCAAAAAAAACATATATATATATACACACTAGGGCTGGACCCGAATATTCAAATATTTGTTCGGTGGGTAAGTGATGTAACCGGTGTTGCGCAGTAACACATTCATTGTTGAATATGATCTTTGAAGCTCAAAAAATGGTATTCAGACCAGCTCTAATATACACAGTTTAGGCATAACATTATGACAGGTAAAGTGAATAACATTGTTTATCTCTTCATCACGGCACCTGTTAGAAGGTGGAATATATTAGGCAGCAAGTGAACATTTTGTCCTCAAAGTTGATGTGTTAGAAGCAGGACAATTCACAAATGAAAGGATTTGAGGGAGTTTGACAAGGGCCAAATTGTGATGGATAACTGGGTCAGAGCATCTCCAAAACTGCAGCTCTTGTGGGGTGTTCCCGGTAAGCAGTTCATCGCAGTTTTTTGCATATGGGATTGCATAGCCGCAGACCAGTCAGGGGGCCCATGCTGACCCCTGTCCACCACCGAAAGCGCCAACAGTAGGCATGTGAGCATCAGGATGCACTATGGGAAGAAGGCAAGCCGGCGGAGGCAGTGTGATGCTTTGGGCAATGTTCTGCTGGGAAACCTTGGGTCCTGCCATCCATGTGGATGTTACTTTGACACGTACCACCCACATAAGCATTGTTGCAGATCATGTACTCACTTTAATGGAAATGGTATTCCCTGGTGGCTGTGGCCTCTTTCAGCAGGATAATGTGCCCTGTCAAAAATGGTTCAGGAATGGTTTGAGAAGCACAACAATGAGTTTGAGATGTTGACTTGGCCTCCAAATTTCGCCAGATCTCATTCCAATCGAGCATCTGTGCGATGTGCTGAACAGACAAGTCAGATCTATGCAGGCCCCACCTCGCAACTTACAGAACTTAAAGGATCTGCTGCTAACATCTTGGTGCCAGATACCACAGTACACCTTCAGGGGTCAAGTGGAGTCCATGCCTAGATGGGTCAGGGCTGTTTTGGCAATATTAGGTCATAATGTTATGCTTGATTGGTGTGTATATATATATATAAATATATATTAGGGCTGGGACTTTAACGCGTTAATTAAGATTAATTAATTGCGTGACTTTAACGCGTTAATTAAGATTAATTACGGAAAAAAAAAAAATTAACTTATTTTTGCACCGCGGAACGTTTTTTTAATGAATGAGTTTCTACGGACCGATGATACTGGAACTCCAACTAGCGTTCTTGACTTCTGAACACAACAAACCACAGTGAACATGAACGAAGAAGCTGACGAGACTGCTTTGCTTGGCCCGTGGATGGGAAATTTTGTTTTAAAAAACGAAAGGATGTAAGCGTCGACAAGAGCATGGTTGTGTGGAAGCTATGCAACAAGGAATTTGCGTATCACCGCAGCACATCGAGCCTCAAATATCACCTCAACGCAAAACGCTGGACATAAATAAATAAATACAATTTTGTTGATTAAACATGTTTTAGTCATTATTCAATGGTATACTAAAAATCCATGTAAAAAAATTAATTCTCACTGTTCTCAGGTCAAATATTTATATGCAATTAAAATGCGATTAATTTCGATTAATTAATTACAAAGCCTCTAATTAATTAGATTAATTTTTTTAATCGAGTCCTGCCCTAATATATATATATATATATATATATATATATATATATATATATATATATATATATATATATATATATATAACATGTAATATGCTGTTGTTTTGTTTTGTTGGTCTGTTATTCTGTTGGCATTCGTTATTAATATTTATAGTTATTTCACGCATATGTTCATGAGAAACACAAATGGCATCCGTTTTGTAAAATGACCCATCTCATCTTCCAATAAGTCAATGAAAAGCAAAATGATCCGCTCCATTTGCTTGGCATTAGGAAACCATTACCAGTGAACATCAATCACATTGTTAGTCTACTGACTGTCACGTTCATCTCTCTGACACAAATTTCAAAATCCTGTCCGGTTAATCACACAAGAAATGAACATACTTGTGCATTTGTAGGAACTGAATGAGAGAATGACAGAATTAGGATATTAGGACTTCAGGTTCAATAAACATCAGAATGTAGACACCACTGTCTTAAAACAGCAGACAAGTGTCTGCTAATGCCTGCCACAATGTGTAACTGTCTGCAAAGGGGAGGTCAAAGGACGCCGGTCATGAGGGTACTGCGACAGCTGAAGAGGACAGCAGGAATGCCACATAGAGAAAGGTTAAAGGTAATGGGTTGTAGGGGGCATGGTAGCAAGAGTGCACACATGGACCTTCTTCAAGCAAAAGGAAAAAATGTCCTGTATACTGCAGCAAAACAGCACAGGCCATCTGAAAAAACAGAACAGACACTCCTTAACAGACGAGGAGAACAAACAAGGCAGCTGACATGTGCTTGCACACATACAGGCACACAGAGTTCAATGTGGCAAAGCAAGGGATGAGAAAGAATTGTGAAAGAAAAGTGATGGCTGCAGCAAACTTCTCTGATTTATCAGGAGCACTTTTTCCATGACATTCATTAAACGAGAAACTTTCAAAATACCCCTAAAGCTTGAATGTGTTTATTGTAAATTGACAAACACCCACTTCCCATAAAAGTAATTATTCAGTGGGGAAAGAGAGATGACAGTTTGTGCATCACTGCACACTTGTCCTTCATACTGTCACACACCACGAGAAACACAGAACAGTGAATGCTGCGTTTCTGTACAGTATGTACCCAGACTACATATACTGTACAGTTTAATGTGTTTCTCACGTGTCAGCAGGGGTGTAAGAGTGATCCATAAAGTGTGGGGTGGAGTGAGGGGGGTTTAAATGTGTGGTTGCTATGGATACACTCATATGAGATACATTTGAATATCATAAAAGTACAATAATTAAGCCTAAAACCTCCTTGTGACAATTATGTAAAAATGCATATTTTGGTGCCATGAATATTAATTTTAAGTGACATTAACCGTGGCGGATTAGCATAATGGTGGATGCTGGTAGCTGGGCAGTGAGCACTAGTGATAAATACATATATATATATATATATATATATATATATATATATATATATATATATATATATATATATATATATATATATTTATATATATATATATATATATATATATATATATATATATATATATATATATATATATATATATATATATATATATATATATATATATATATATATTTGCCTTCACACTGCACCAAAAATAAATACACTCTATAAATATAATAATAATTACCTCCCCAAAAGTAAAGGGAATGAATTTTGTAATTTAAGGGGGTAGACCAAGCAGAGTCATTTCATTTTCACATATGATACTGTATATTATTGGAACATTTAATCTCAAAATGTAAAAATGTCTTTCCAAACTTGGATCATGGTTCGTCACACACTTGCACCGTGGTTCATCTTAAATCTGACGAACGAAATCTGAAATCTGAAATCTGAATGTGGTTCTTTATCAAGTTTTGCACTTGAAATTCACACAAAAATTGTCAACATGCCCGTCTTGGCGAGTACCCTAGCAAACATAGTTGGTTATGTTGAGTAAACAGTAAACAGTTGAGAAAGACAACGCATGTGTACAGTATAAGTGTAATGGATCTGTGCAATATGTCTTAAAGGTGTCATGAACTGCTTTTAAAAACATTTTATACTGTTGTCTGAGGTCAACTTATGACGTTTGCATGTTTTTTTACATTAAAAAACATCATAACGAATAAGTAATAGACTATTTTCTACCCTGGTTTTGAGGCTCTCTCAAGAAATGTTCGGTTTCAATGGGTGTGCCGCACTGAAGACTTGGAAGTAAACACCCACGGATAGGATTGAATAAGATTTGCATATTTAACGAGTCCACAGTGACGCTGCTGAGGTGTTCTCTGGTGCGCTAGAGCTTCGCTTGTAGTCTGAGGGAGACGCACGCTGTGTGTCTTATATCAGCAGCGTCACTGTGGACTCGTGAACGCGGATTCAATCAAACACGGAAGAGAAGACAATGCTAAATAAAGTCGTAGTTTTTGTTATTTTTGGACCAAAATGTATTGTCGATGCTTCAAAAGAGTCTAACTAACCCAATGATGTCACACATTGATTATGTTTTTCATACCTTTCTGGACACGGTCAGTATACTGTGCATACACTTTCAATGGAAGGACAGAAGGCTCTCGGACTAAATCTAAAATATCTTAAACTGTGTTCCGGAGATGAACGGAGGTCTTACGGGTTTGGAACAACATTAGGGTGAGTGATTAATGACAGAATTTTCATTTTTGGGTGAACTAACCCTTTAAGATTCACCAGCCTGCCGACAGGCTTACGTTTTGGTAGCCCGTTTGGAAAACACACATAAGTGTGTTGCACCCTTCTTGTCGGATCCAATATAGAAGGCACAGTATTGTGTTTTAATCTCAATATGTCTGCAAATCCAGTATCGACCTGTGTGTTGTTTACAAACAATTCCGCAGTGAAATGAAGCAAACAAACGTGCAATGTCTTCCCCACGTGAGCTGGAACTTCATTAAAAATAAAGTTCAACCACTCATTTTTAATATTAGGATCGGAAGGAAGCTTATGCAGCGACTGTGCTCTTCAACAACCAGGAACAGCACAATATCTTGCTATCTTCGGCATGTTTATTGCTCATTAGCGCGATCCGTTTAGCTCCACACGTAGGTGGGCGTGGCTACAGAATAAGCCATACATATTTATCTGCTGAGGCGGCGTTTCTGCATTCTATGACATCAATGGTCGACATATTCTGAGATCGAGCGTTTTCTGGGCCTGGTGTTAATAAAAGCTTTTCTTTGACTAACAAGGAAGTTTTCAGCTCTGAAACGTACAGGATATTCTTATATCACAATGAATTTTTATATATCAAAGGCTCAAGGGAAAGTTGATTTCTGTTGATCAACCCCTTTTAAGTGACAGCAGCCTAATATTCCTGCTGTCTGTGTTTTTAGTGTTAAACAACAAAAAAACAAGGAAATCACTCACTGCTCTTGACTGAATAGATTTTGTAACTATAATAATGATTCATCTTTAATTTATACAGTGAAGATTATATGCAATGTTGTTTTACATTTGATTTCTTTATTCAATGTCTGTACCTGAAAAACTTGAAAAGCATTGTTTATTTTATTTGATTCTTTGCTCTATTGTATTTATTTGTGCTGTTGCTTGTAGTTTGATTATTTGTTCTTATTTTCTTTATTTTTATTTGATAGTTGTCCTTTTTTTCCTGAACATCGCACAAACCAAACTGTACAAAAACAGTGTCCTTAAAACTGTGATTAAAAACTGAATGAGTAATTTGAACCCTTACACCCTAATTCCAAACCTTGATGGTGTTTGTCTTCTGCTGCTTTGTTCTATGCAACAAAAATGGGGTTATTGTCGTTACCTAAAACTAAAATGAAAAGAAAATATATAAAAACATTATTTTATTCCAGCTTGTTGCCAAGGTATAATTTCTAATTTACTTGACGTACTAAAATAACTAAAATTGAAATAAAAATGAATAAGGACTATATAGACATTGTAATAAAAACAACAAAAACACACAACAAAATGACAAAAACATTAAAATAAAAATATATCAAATAAAAAATATTAATAACAAATATAATAGTATATTAATGATACTAAAATAGCACTGCTAAACTGTCAAGCTCCAAAATGACAAAAATAAAGCACAATACAAATAACCGTTTGCTCAATATCCTCCTTTTTGTCCCTCAGTGGTGTTGAGTGTGCTGCAAACCAATCCTGGACATTCTGCTTTAAACATCTGCTTAAAAGCACATGTGCTCAAACATGTGCTCAATGAAAGAAACGTCAAATGACATGTACGGTGACTGAGTAAATAACAAGACACTTTTCATTTCCTTCTGTACCATCACTGCCAACTATTAAGCCGTTAAAAAAACGCACCGGCAACAGTAATCAAATTTGTACAAACGTGCATGATTTGAACAGAAAATCATGCTGAGCAGGCCTCATGGTAATAATAAGAAAGCAATAATGTTCTTAACTTCTTTTCATAAACATATTCTCATTTACTCCAGACTCGTATGATAAGACCAGCAAGAACTACTGATGTATGACGTCACGGATGTTAAAACTGGTTAATGCATATCAAGGCGCCATATTTGAATGTCAAGGAATACAAATGAGCTTCAAGAACAACAGCAAAATGGAAGGCTCTCTATAAATATCCTAAATTTAAATCTGTCCCTTACAGAGCTATTGCGCAGTGTACAAAATGTCATATGGGTTACCTTTATGATACTTTTAAGGCGGGTGTACACTGCGAGTTCGGACACTCGGGAGGTTGTGAGCCATTGCACACGTTACGAGTCAGTTAACCTGATAATCGTGTCAAAGCAGGTGGTATACGGCACGACTGTACTGCACAGCGAGCCGGCAGCAATCGTGTGTGCTTTCGTGCTTAACACAGAGACTGGAGATTTCAATGCTTCTGCAATAGCTTTAGATTGAAAAAAGAAAGGAAATAAAAAGGCGAGTGTGCAAATGATTTGGTGGAAAGCAGAGAACACAGCCAATTCTTTCAATAAAAACAACTAGAGTGTATTTCTGTGTGTGTGTGTGTGTGTGTGTGTGTGTGTGTGTGTGTGTGTGTGTGTGTGTGTGTGCGTGCTACTGGGCTATAATAATAGTCATAGATCTAGCCTATGTGAAGTGGTTGTGTATGATTTGCCAATAGGGGACAGCCTATACACTGGTCAAAATCGGACCGACTCCCGAAACATGTTTAAAAATTGTCAGGAGGTCGGGAGGTACTGCAATGCACTCGGCTTGGCTTGTAATTTCTCTCACACAATTTGAACCATGACCAAACAAGCATCAACGATCCATGCGCTTCCTCCTGAGAGAAAAAATTACCCGCAAGCTCATACAACAGCAAAAAAAACAACTGTGTACGCCCGGCTTTACTTTAAACAAAACAAAAAAAAACAACAAAAAAATGTCAACGCTGCCTCTTACCTGTCACTCGCAGCACCTGGAGATTCCGCCCCCAACCTGCATCGCTCCAGCTGATTGGCCACAATCTGTCTCTCTTCTTCAAGTTCTCTGGTAAGCCGTTCAAACTGGAGCTCCTTCAGAAAGACAGGAGGGACAAAAGTGTCACCATCACTGCCTTCTATCATCAAATCCATAATGTGAAGGCAGTACACACTTCATACCCGTTTCCAGTTACAATGTTAATTTAGCTTCAAAATGCATCATCTTTAAATCCCATTTCATCCAACTTCCATCCTGTCTTTGCTTCTGAATTTGTGGCCTCTTCCCCTCCTCTTTTTCTGTCTCTGAAGCCTTGGTCTCTCTGAGTGTGTGTATGCAATGCATGTGTGTCTGTTTATGTGTGTGTGTGTGTGTGCGGAAGGCGAGAAGGCGAGAAGGCTGCACTGTTGGCCTGCCTCTCTCTGATAGAGACAGACTCGTTGATGCAGCTGCCCTTAAAGGAGACACACACTCTCTCACACACACATATAAACAGCCACATTGCTGCTGTATTGACTATAGAAATATCATTGTTGTGTCACTGCATATTTTCATGATTGCCTGCCATTGTTACATTGCAACGAAACGACTCTGGAGCATTGTATCTGCTCTGAAATAGATATTAAATTCAGAAAGTATTTCAGGTATCAAGCTGCCAAGCACTAGAAGAGGTTGCAATTAATGTAGCCAATGAATAGGAGAGATTATTGAGTGTTGTTCTCCCGGTGAGATAAGTCAGGCAATGGCTATCTGCCTTGTGCCATGCTGTGAGCTACCAGCTGTACCAGGCCTCTTCTATTCAACCTATTGTTCAAAGTGACAATACTTGCCTATGTCCTGATTCTGTCCAAGAGGAGCGCAAAGAAAAGACAAGACTTGACCACACAAATCACTGCACTCTCACACACACACACACACACACACACACACACACACACACACACACACACACACACACACACACACACACACAATCACACACACACACACACACAATCACACACACACACACACACACACACAATCACACACACACACACACAAAGCAATGAAATCCATTCTGCAGTTTCTGGTGTCCAAGTGAAACATGTTAAGCCTGGCAATGGGTCAATCAGTTGGGTCAATAACAGAGATTCACAAGATTTGTAATGATTAAGATAAGTTTAATTAGTAATTTTCTTAACTGTGAGACAGATTTGAAGGATGCAACAGAAAACAAAAAAAATAAATAATAATAAAACAATTAAATAATCTTGTTCTCAACCAAATGAACTGATAAAATAAAACATAAAAAAAAATTGGTAGTACTAATAAATTCGTAACAATTCAATACAATAAACTTGATAAAACCTAAACTTTATCAGCTCAAATTCAGTGTAAACCTGATGTGAGGAAACAGTTAAAGGGGTTATATGTCAGAATTGTCATGTTTTAATCACTTTTCATTGCCAATGTGTGAACCACTTGTAAAGAGACCTTCGACTTCCTAGGTTGTCTAATGGCGCTTTTCCACTACACAGTACCAGCTCGCCTCGACTCGACTTTGTTTGGTTTTCCACTGTGTAAAAGTTGTACCTGTACTTGCTTCCAGGTACTTTTTTCGTATCACCTCCGGTGAGGTTCTGAGCGAGATGAGGCAATAATACAATGTGACGTGAAAACACCGCAGAATGCTGATTGGACAGAGAGAATTGTCACTATTCACTGCGTCATCATTGCACGCGCCAGGCGGAGTATCCTGAATAACGCGACATTTTAAAATAGTTTGGCCAGAGATTGCGTGATATACCCATTACTATTATGGCAACTCGGAAGAATACGCCGAGGTCAAACGAGGAGGTGCATACTTTCCTTTGTTTGGTTAGCGGACGTGTGACGCGGGTGTGAAGATTACGTCACGGCAGTTTCCTGCAGTGTTGCTATGACAACCAGTCACTATTGTGGAGGTACTATCTGCAATGGAAAACGAAGCGAAAAGCGAGCCGAGCTGCGCTGGTGCTGGTAATGGAAAAGCGCCATAAGAAAGCCTGTAGACTGATTTTTATGGGAAGGACTCTTCCTCATGAGAGCCTCTTCCATTTTTTGACACATGAAATTAATGCTTATAATGCACACTTTATAATCAAACCAGCCACGGCTCTATGTATGGGCAGGTAGGGCAGAGCCTCACCAAAATATTGCCCTCTATATACACTGAATTAATAATAAATTATATCATTAAATATGTATTCAGAATTCTGCAAAAAATATTTTTCATATTTTTTGACTTTTTAAAATATTTTTAGAATATAGCGCATGGATTCGACATGCATGTATTCATGATACTAGGTATCATGCGCCCTCCCTAGCTCTACAGCGCCCCACGAATTTCCACAGTAAATCTGTGGTGGAAAATATAATTGCAGCGTGCTCTCATAGAGAGCCACTGGGGCAGATTTCAGGCTGCCCCACCTGTTTTCACGTGACCTAAATTAAACCCTGATAGAGACGATGTCAGTCCACTTTAGCTATCTGTCTGCATCAGGTCAGTTACTAGTTGGCATGTCTGTACTTCCTATGTGGAGTAGCGTATCAAATTAATGAAAGTATAAATCCTTTATTTTAATCATACTCATGTGAATAGCCTTTATATACAGTAGTTCTGTTGTTTGTTTTATGTTTGTTCTGAGAAAAGACTTTCCTCACTGGAATTCCTACACTACTTGCAATATTCTAAAACAAAACATCTGAGGCAATAACTACTACATTAAGGCGACTATAAGATGGTATTCTATTCATTAGGTTTGTGTACTAAGTCTGTCAATCTTCATTAGTGCACCGCACACCACCCTCATATGGAATGACAGGGCTGCCAATATTAAAAATAAATTAAGAAATATATAAAGAAATATACAAAGAAATGTAAAAAAGCAAAAGTAAATAAATAAATATATAAATAAATATACATAGAAAAGCAAAAACTAAAATTAATAATTATTTATACATTTATTTCCATATTTATGTATTTATTTCCATATATTTATTTGTTCTTTTATTTATTTATACATTTATTTATTTCTATTTTTATTTATTTCCACATTTATTCCTTTCTACATTTATTTATTTCTATATTTATTTATTTATGCATTTATTTATTTCTATATTTATTTATTTATTCATTTATGCATTTATTTCTTTCAACATTTATTCGTGCCTAGGGTAATAAGGAGGGCGGGGTTTACCTCAGACATAGCAATCGAGCTCAGAGTAGGCGAGGGTGAAGCGTTGAGGCCACAGTGACAACCGCATTGTTTTTGATTCAGTGTATTTTAAGGAATCAACTAACTCACTCATTAACACAATGACATGCTGCCACCTGCTGTCTGTTTTAGTTTCATAATAAACGTATCACTTCATTGATTCCGTCATGCCATATATTTGGATTAACGTGACGTTCATACATTTAATAAAATTGCCCCTGGACATGAGTTTATGGAAGTAGGCTAAAGACTACCACCGCTTAATAGAACAAATTGTTTCTGTTGCTGTCAGTATTGTTTTTGGAAGTTACATTAAAGGTCCCGTTCTTCGCGATTCCATCTTTCAAACTTTAGTTAGTGTGTAATGTTGCTGTTAGAGCATAAATAATACCTGTAAAATTATAAAGCTCAAAGTT
Source organism: Gobiocypris rarus (assembly GCA_023029165.1). Taxonomy (NCBI): domain Eukaryota; kingdom Metazoa; phylum Chordata; class Actinopteri; order Cypriniformes; family Gobionidae; genus Gobiocypris; species Gobiocypris rarus. The sequence goes on from CM040921.1 coordinate 11,078,678, forward strand.
CAATGCCAAGCGAGATATTTTATTTAACAGAAGTTCCCTTTCAAAGCCTACAGCGAACGGCCGGTTTGGACTACATCCCTGCACTTCCTGCTTTAATGACATCACTACAACAGTCTGTTGACTAACCCTCCGCCCACAAGAACACGCAATAAAAGGGGGCGTGGTCTTGTTGCTTTCCCATATGGAGAAGAGGAAGTGTTGCGTTTGTAGAGAGTGTTTGTTGCCATGTCATCGAGACGCTGTTATTTTCATCCCGGATGAAAGCGTTAGATGGTAATTGAAACTAATCCGAAAAACTTTTTAAAAAAGTGAATTCAGACACCATCGATTGATGGTGTTTGTTATGATCAGTTTAAATGATTTGTTTATTATATCTGTTGTTTACCGTTTAACCACATGCTCGTTGAGCTGCAGCCTCGTATAATATAAAAGCATGACAACTACTGAATAGACAGCTTACCATTGTGAAACATCCTGCAAAAGTCTTTCCTGAGCAGGTTGTAATCGATCCTCTTCGATATTCTCCGGGTCTGATTCCGGCTCAAATTGATAAGGCAATATAGACATTTTTGCAATAACATTGAGTGCGCGTATCTCCCCGTTATGGTAAGAGGCGGGACCTTTCCGGGCAGCGTGTGCTAAGCTGCTGTCAAATCGCAACACGGGAAGCGCTGGCCTAATCAGAACTCATTACGTATTTCTGAAGGAGGGACTTCATAGAACAAGGAAATCATCAGGCCGTTTTCTCATCAGTGAAAACAGCGGTATACAGATAAGTAAAATGTGTGAAAAATACTGGGTTATTGTTATATATATAATGTTATATTGCACACTGTTAACACAATCAAGGCTTCGAAAGCACGAAGAACGGGACCTTTAAAATGCAATGGTCTGGTATTAGCGTCAGTCGGCTGTAATTATTGTATTTCGGCCACACCACAAGGTGTCACTGTGGCCTTAACGCTTCACCCTCGCCTGCTCTGAGCTCGATTGCTATGTCTGAGGTGAACCCCGCCCTCCTCATTGCCCTACGCACAAATAAAAGTTGGAAGAAATAAATGCATAAATAAATAAATGAATAAATAAATAAATATAGAAATAAATAAATAAATAAATAAATATAGAAATAAATAAATGTAGAAAGGAATAAATGTGGAGATAAATAAAAATAGAAAAAAATAAATGTATAATTAAATAAAAGAACAAATAAATATATATGGAAATAAATAAATAAATACATAAATATGGAAATAAATGTTTTTTTACTTTTCTATGTATATTTATTTATTTATATATATATATATTTATTTTTTTATTTATTTTTGCTTTTTTACATTTATTTATATATTTATTTATTTTTAATATTGGCAGCCCTGACATTCCATACCCTCAGGCTGAACAATGCAATGACATTAGAAATCTGCCCAAAGTGAGTCTATGTTCAGCGATTAGACTATAAAGCTTAAAATGGTAATCATAAACTAGCGCTAAGACCCAGAATCTGGCCTACCTAAATTTACAACCAGGAGTGTCATAATGGTGTAATTTTAATTACCTCATCTGTCGATATGATGCCAACAAACAGCTGTTACAAACATATCCACATCTCTGTGATCAGATGCTTTCTTAACTGCTAACTGCGGTTGAGTGTTTATTTTGTTATTGAAAGGAAAGCGTGCAGCATATATTTGGATATTCATCTAAAGGTCACTTTCGTCACCTTTAGTGGCATCACGCTGCAAAGGTATTTCCATCTTCTTTTTACTTCTAAGCTAAGAACAAAAATGTTCTTATGATGTGAGAATATCTAAACAGGAGCAATAATAAGTTGCTGGCTGCAGTTCACTTAACGGCCACCGGCGTCGCTAATAAGAAGGGTTTCTGAATTCTATATATAGACCCTTTAAATAAGAATCTTGTTCTTTACCAAATTGGCTGATAAATAAATTAAAATATATTATATAAAACAATCAAATAAATTGACAATAAAAAATTATAATAAAAATAGGTACTTGGTAAAACTACACATTATCAGCTCTCAAATTCAGTGTAAACCTGATGAGAAGAAATAGGTAAATAGGAATATTAGGATATTGCTCTTTGACAAATTGACTTAAAATAAAATTAATAAAATGAAATGAAATAAAGTAAATAAAATCACTGGAATCTGTACAGAAAGGAACCAAAAGGTATCCGCTCTAAAATTCATTGTAGACTGGATATCTGTGTCCTCAAAGCGAGCTTTCCCCACCCAAGAATTAATAATGCAAATATGCCTTTTGACTAATGAGCACAATGTTGACTTAATACACCTACAATCTGCAGCCACTCATGTTTGAGCTGCTATTCCGATTACAGCTACCCTCCAGCCAGACGCAAGCAGATGGAAACGGTGCGGTATACCTGTTCTTTAACAGAGGCCAGCAGGTTGGTGGTGGTGGTGGTGGCATCAGTCGCCATGTTGTTGTTGTTGGATCTTCCCTCACCACTCAGCACCTCCCTTTCCTCCACAGGGCTTTGCCTTGGACTAGGCATTCCCCCTACACACATGAACACACAAACACAGCTATTACCATCACTCATACACTACTAAATTAAAAGTGATGGGTAAAGACATTAATAATATTTCAAAAGTTTAAAAAATCCTGTTCTTTTTAACTTTCTTGTTATCAAAGAACCCTGATTTTACAGCTATTAAGCAGGACAACTGTTATCATTGCTAATAATAAGAAATGTAAATCAGCATATTAGAATGATTTCTGAAGGATCATGTGACACCGAAGGCTGGAAAATTTAGTGTCCTCATCACAATTAAAATTACATTTTAAAATGTATTAAAATAGCTATAACAGTTTGACCTAGCTGATATACCTGTATAAGTGGAGGTGACTTCCTTGATGAAGTCAACATAAAACAGTAATCATTACACATTTTACTTATTTAATGTGGCAATTTTATCTATTGTGAATCAATTTAATCATGAAATGCATGCTGTACCCACTTTTAAGGGGGCTTTTTGACTGAGATGTAGAAGCTGAAGGTCATCCTTGACATAACATTGTTTACAATTTGATGAAATATTCTAAAGACAACATTTTTTCTTTAGAATAAAGTTGCACTGATGAATCATGCACAAGGACCAGGACCATACATAAAGCAAGCAAGCAGGGACACTTTTGATTCCATTGCACTTTTTTTAGACTGGCAAAGAAAGCCTGGAGTTCTTGGCAGCATTACGACAGGGCAACAAGGGATGTATTCCAACGTGTGTTCCAGCATCCCAGCATGCAACAGCATGACAAGACAACCTGTTCCCTTTCCAGTTCCCTTCCCCCAATCAACAGCAAAAAAAAAAAAAGTATGATCAGCAGATGCACTTATTTTCCTTTTCCTGGATGCTTTTAAGATAAAAAAGAACAAGCAGAGCCTATCCTTCAGCTTGGTCGAACTGCATTTTTATGTAAAAGCAGATCAAGCAAATAACAAAGTGATATTTTGAAGAGTGGCCCTTTGATATGATGTTTTGGAATACTAAGATTAGACAGAATGAGATTAGATCTAACATAAGATTAGAAGCGTCAACCTACATTTTTCAAAATTAACTAGTCGACTAGTATTAAGTGTTCACATGAGTCTGATCATTCTTTATGTGTTTATTGTGGGTGTTATTTAGGGGTGTAATGATACACAGTGTAACAGTAAACACTTAAAGTGACAGCAGTCTAATAATCTTGCTGCTGTCATGTTCATCAAAGATAAAAGACAAATCTTGACTGAATTACTTTTATAACTTTATTGTAAGCATTATTCTTAAATCTAATTTAATTTTGCATTTGATTACATTCATTTTTGTAATATTTCTAATGTTAGACCTACCTGAAAAACTTAAAGCCATGTTTATTTAATATCTCTTTATTCTATTGAATTTATTTGTGCTGTTGTTTGCAATTTGATTATTTGTTCTAGATTTATTACGGTTTATTACTTTTTACTTTTTATGAAAATAACATTTTGCAATGAAGAAAACTGTAGATTTCTGTTTGCAGATGCTGTCAATAATAGTTCTTAGAAAGATCGTGATTGTATCGGCAGGTCACACTTTTGGAAATCAGAAAATTGAAATTGGTGCATCTCTACATTGAATAATTTGATAAACCAATTTTTAAAGTAGTTCAAATTAATAATATTGACAGTGATGGTCCATTGTCAACTGTCAAAGTTTTCCAAGGATACAGAGGATCTGCTGGTGTGATGTTGATGGCAATAATCGTATTAGTAACATTCCTTTTCCATTTGTGATCATATTTTTTCATTAGACTTAATTGATTTTGCTGTTTTGATGGAAACTGAAGAAATCTGATTTTCTTTAACAACGATGAGCCTGTGTGTGCCCGCCACAAGCCTGAGATTCGCAATGAACGAGTTGACCTCTTAAAACTGCAGTGTGTGACTTTTTTTGGTTAAAGTCCTCATGAAATCAAAATGACCTTATTTACTTTGTTAGCACACATTACAGGTCTTAGGGTAAACAATTCATCCGTAAAAACTATTACACAGACATTTTTTTCTAAAATGGCGTTCCCTTTCCGATGATAGCAGTTTAACGGCTTGGGTTTGAATATCCTTAACCCCTCCCCACAAACTGTTAGTCTGCTATGAGCGAGAGATGGAGAGGTCGAGCGCTGTAGTAAAATATTGCCCTCCATTCAATATTCTGTTTCACTTGGAAAGCACTGAAATAAAATCACTTGCAACTTCCGGTTCATTAGGACTTAAAAAATGATCCAAAATCAAATTTTGAGCATGTACAACATAACTTCTCAGTGACTTGAAAATACTTTACAGCTTGGCATAACTAGAAAGATAAAAAATGTTTTTTTTTAAACTAACAGACAAAAAAACTAATAATGAGAAATATCTTGATTTTTGTTGTTTTAGCTTATTTTAAATGGTTCATAAAACACACAGTTTCTGCCAGTCTCATGTTAATCTTGAGTGCCTATAGATTAGCATTGCATCCTTCATATCTCCAAAGAGCCTTTAGTTTTATCATATTTATAAAAGACAGATATGCTGTACCGATTCTTTCCGAAAACAGCCAAACTCGTGGAAGCGTGCAGAGGGTAGAGCTAAAGTCACACGCGCACACACACACACACACATACACATACAAACAAACACATCATGGCATTATTGGATAACTTTAGATTTACTATACATCTGTGTTGTTTACCTTATATGAAACAAAAATCTGCAACTTGTAGTGTATCTGGCACAGAAATACTCCCAACTCTGTTTTTTAAATTGTGGCCATGTTTAGCATTAGAATCCAACTCTTTAACAGTGTAAATATGTCAGAATACATGAATTTTCATGCTCGTTTAAGTCTTATTTTAAATCATTTTTAAAGGGTTACTTCAGCGATTAGCATTAAGCTATGTATCAATAGAAACCCGGGAGTATATTCAAATTATCTTACTTTCCCCCCTCATATGACCCTGAGACGATTGAATTATGTATTTTATTTCTGGAAAAATTCCTCCGATGACGCAAATATCATCATTTTGCGTCATCGGAGGAGTTTTTGTCCAGAGGCTAAAGACTACAGCCAGCAGAGGGCGCTATTTCCACATGTTTTCAACATCGCACTCGCAGCACTCGGCTCGGGCAGCTGCGGAGATTCATGTAAACGGAGCGGTGGAGAGCAAAGTGAGTGTTTCAACTTTTAAAATTAATTCCTATGAAAGTTAAGCTTCCAAAGACATGAACTGAAAATGCGCCTGACTGAACACGCGCTGTGAATGCAGCCGCGAATCCCGTGATTACCTCAGCTCATGTGATGAATGTAACCTGACTCCTGCTGCGTTTGTGCCGTGAAGCTCAATCGGCTCACTCAAATTATATCGAACAGACACATTCCGTTTTTAATTGTAGTGTCTCTAACTGAACTGATTTTCTGAAAATGAATGGGGTAGGCAAGTGATCCAGTAATCCAGTAATCATGTAGCCGAGTAGCCGTGCCTAGAGTAGGAGGGCAGTGAAGTGCATTCAGGGATATGTTTTCTTTCATCTCCATGAGACAAAAATACATTTTCTGTGTTTTCTCAGTCTAGAAGGCACCAAATTCAAAAATAATTTCACATTTCTACTACATTAATGACCGAGTTTAAACACAGATTCATCTTCCCAGCGCTGAAGTACCCCTTTAAGTCATCTTGAGGGCCCCTTGTTGAGAACCAATGGTTTATAGTGCACGCCACGAAGACGTAAAAGTACCATGGAACAGTTTTTTTTACCTTGCTTATTAAAACGAACCAAATTGAATCGGTGATGCCATCACTAATGTGCAAAACACACACACCCATACATAATCCAATCATTTAAAGCTAATAAACTTCATAAATGGCAGTAGCCCACTGTGCAGCATTTACACGAATAAAATCCCAAATCCACTTTAGAAGTCCTTAAAATCCCCACCCACCTCCACACTGGATTTACCAAGAGTCTGCTGTCAGTCAGAGCACAGGGTTTATATACAGAGTAGAAGAGAGGAAAAGAAACAAGCAAGCCATCCTTTTATCCGCAATGACCAATGAACAGTAATAAGTGGTTACTTATTAGAATCATCTGACACTGTCTAGTTACCACTGCCACCACATAGGTCTGTCAGAGAGATCATTCAATCACTTCTAATGAATAGCAAAACTTGGCCTTGGCCATTTTAAAAGCACATACACACACAAAAGTCCCTGGGATGGTTTTTCAGAGCACATAACATGCCAGTGCAGTGTAAAGGCATGCAGCTCAGTCTCTGAGGAACACGTCTTACTGCATCATGATGCATTGTCCCTGCAATCTTTACATACTGTAATTGAGGACTGCTCAAAGCAAATCACCGCACAGCAGCAATTACATGGTGCACAGCAGCAAGCCTGCATTCAATCTAAACTCTGGTCAATATGATGAGGCAGCTGAAACTGCATCTATTCCACACTGTCATTACAGTCCAAACAGCAACAGAATTCTTCTTGATTCTGTCGAGCTCGAATTATTAGAGCAGGAGTTGAGAGCAAGGACAGAGAGGGATGCTCAATTATGCATAAATAAAAGTGTCTAAAAGGTGCTCCAGCCTCAGTCCTAGTGACAGCATCTAGCAGTCATAATGGAGACCAGCCTACTTCACAGTGAAGGCTGTGGGATACTGGGCTGTAGGATGCCATAACACATGTCACCAAGGATTCAAATGAATGCAACATGCAATGCATTGCCCAGGTAAGAAGGTGATGGACATATGGACTAAATGCGCCATGCCGGGTCAGATGATGGACCAGAGATGATGATGGGAGGTGTAGGTATCTCGGTTAGAGGTGGACGCGACACTATACACCTGATCGAGTTATTCAGCTTTATATATTGAACAAGGCCATCAGTCCATCTATGCAAGCATAACTATAGTACAAATGCATATTTTCTGCATAGTTAATCACTGCAATGAAGAAAAGACAGATGGAATGAGCTTTAAAGCAGGCATCGACAGAAAAGGAAACAGTTTCTCGTCTTGTGCATTAACCACAGCGTTTATCACCGCTCAGTTTTGAAATTGACTTAAGGAGAGATGCACGAGATCTACCGATAAAGCAGCGATGAATTCCCGCTGCCAGCGCGCGCCAGATGTTAGCAACGCTCCATTGGAGCTGCGCGAAATCACCAGTACTTACCGCAAAACCGCCGAAATGCAAATTATACGCGGACATCGATAAATCCATTTGTAATAGAATCATAGGATGACATTCTTTCCAAAGGTGTTTTCACGCAATGAACGGGCGGCTCCGGCTGGGTCTCGCGCGCTTCCATGGGCAAGAGGGTCAGAGCGCGTGACGTAGATGCTCCACACAGAGAGATGCTGTTTCAGGGCATTTGAATGTGTTGCCATGTAGTCGAACAGGAGTTGAGTCGAAAAATTGGAGTTTCCATCGAAGTACGTGAAAAATACGGTTACAGAGAGAACACAACAATCCCTAAATGGTCACATGAGTGACCATCTGCTCGTAGTGCGCATTAACGCCCACAAATTCGTTATTTTGAATGGCTTGATATATGTGTTCAGTCTTCTATTGGTTGGATTTATAAGTATTCGGGGTTAAACAAAGTCCACATAACTTTGGCGAAGACTAGCCAGCGCATCATAAATATTTTGTATGATAATAAAAATACGTTTTTCTAAGGGCTTTTTCCAAATGAACATTAGGCAACATTGCCATCGTGTGGATAAAAGGACATCTCCCTTTGGGAGTGATCTAACTGCTTCTGTCAGATCTGATGACAACGCTTAACTTCCCAAAGTATAGGCCGCCGCCGGCTATTATATTATATAAAGATTTACCTGTAAAGGAAACGGGCTTCGCAGTTCGTTTTATTGTTTTGTTTTTTATTTAAACAGTTTTATTAACACAAATTGAGAAAAAAAAACAACAACAACCATAAATCAAAAATACCCGTTCTGCCAGATGGAGCCAGCCTTTGCTCACCTTCTGCTTTACTCATCAGGTTTTTGGACCTCATCTTTTAGCCTCCTCTCATGTTCTGCCAAACAGTCACACATACTGAGTCTTGGACCTGCTAGAAGCCAGCCAATGTTCAGCATGCAGGGCTGTAATGAACCTGTGGGACTATTAGTGATTTTCTGATATCTCTGCCCACTGCCCATACCTTGCATTACAGGTCCAATCCAATGTTATGCATTTAAAATATGCATACCATGCATTTACCATAATTATAATTAAGAAAAGCATTTATTTCATAATGTGATTTACCCCCTATTTTTATTTTACATCAATGAAAGATCAAAAGGATAAACATTGCAGATTTGTTTTTATAACCATCTTTGATCATATTTACCATGGGTGCCAATAATTATGACCACAACTATATATATATATATATATATATATATATATATATATATATATATATATATATATATATATATATATATATATATATATATATATAAATAGCAGCACAACATTTTTTCAACATTGATAATAAGAAATATTTATTGAGCACAGAATCAGCATATTAGAATGATTTCTGTGGCACTGAAGACTGGAGTAATGGCTGCTGGAAAATCATCTTTGCCATCACAGGAGATCTTAAAATAGAAATGTTATTTTAAATTGTGTTAATATTTCACAATAGTGCTGTTTTTATTGCATTTTTAATCAAATAAATGCAGCCTTGAGTGAGCATAATACTTTTTTTTTACTTATTTTATCCTCTTTTTAGTTTTAGTTTTAAAATGTTTTCCTCCTTTTGTACACAAAAAGATCTGAAATGTATTTATGGTCGACTGATTATAGGATAACAGTGCATTCATCCTGTCAGTCTGACTATTGAAACAATGACCACAAACAGCAAGCATTTCATGCACATGCAAATTTATTCAGTTATCATTTATAGACATGAACTGACAGCAAGTGTAAACATAAATTATACAGCATTTAACGGCAAAACAACTGAATTTGAGATTATTATTTATCACATTAATACTAATAACAACAGACATTCACAATCACGAACTCCCTAACCCCCCTTCATGTTCTCAAATCCCTACCAAGGGCATCTCCTTACTTCATGTAATAATTCATTGTGGCCTTCTTGTGTGCTCACCATGCGCTCAACTGGTTGACGTGGGCCATAAAAATACACAAAAGTGTTCAAACCAGAGATTTGCTAAAGTGTGTGATAAGAGTTTGCAGCTTACACATTTTCCCCTATTCATTGACAATGTGAGGTGAGAAAGAGCTGTTTAACGTGGCATAAGTATGTCCTATCTGCCTACATGTGTGTTATCTTTAGTGTTCCTAAGGTTTTGGCACATTATTGCACCATGAGCATTAATGTATAAGTGAAAAATGAATATTATGAATATCAGCTCTACCTTGGCATCAATGCGCAACGCATCTAAGATGTATTTTGTAGTGCACGTAACCTGTAGTTTTCATTTAGGGACTTCACAAATATTTCTTCCTCCTAGGGTTATAGTTATCCCGATCACAAGCACCATAGATATGTGAGCCTGACAAAAACTAGTTAATGAAGAAAAAGTGTTTTTGCATAAAGCAGAGAGCGGGTGGTTGATGCAAAGGAGCTATTGGATACAAGAGAACAACAATTCATGAAGAAGGGTTTTTGATGGGCATCGCCTTTTATTCCAATTCATCCTCCGGTGCAATGGTGCTTGTCTGCTCAGAGGTAATGCCTAAAATATCAAATGCACACAAATACATTTTTCAATTATATACATCATTTGACATGCATTAATGGTGCAATAAGCGATTTTTGAGAAATGCTGTTGAATTGAAATCAACACCCAAACAAACAATTTTGTGAATATTTGCTTTGTGTGTGCTGAAAAAAATATATAGATATATTGTGTTTGTCCTGGCTGTGGGAGAAAAAAAACTCCTAAAAAACGAAGTGGACCAGACCAAACAGACCGAGCACCACAACACTCTTGCAGCCAATCAGCAATAGTAGTATACGCTCATGATGGGGGAGGAAAGGGAGTGAGCAAGAGGGACATATGTAGAAAGACTGAGAAAGAGAGATGGATGAGAAGGAAAAGGTCCTAGGAATATAACTGGAATTAGAAGGGGTTAGGCAAGAGCTAGGACCCGCATTAAAGGGATAGATCACCCAAAAATTGAAAATGTCCCCATGATTTACATAAATAAAGGCCTTCTTAAGCAAATTGATGGGTTTGTGTAAGAAAAATATCCATATTTAACACATTATAAAGCAAAACAGTGGAGCAACTTATGACGTCGGAAGCTAGATATTTTACTTTATGAAGTTTTAAATATGGATATTTATCTTAGACAAACCCATTGATTCCCTTCAGAAGGCATTTATTAACCCTGTCGCAAAACTCTGAACGAAATTCAATTTTACAAGGCTTTAATTTGATTGGTAAGCACGCGTGATCCAAGTTAGCCACTATTGCTAGTTTAACGACGGGAAAAATGGTTGTCGCGACTGGTGCATGGTCTAAAAGGGTTGTCCCTGTTCTCTTAATGAGTAATGGGTGTGTTTTGGGCGTAACATGCAATAAACCAATCAGTCTCATCTCCCATTCCCTTTAAAAGCCAGTTGCGCTTTCACCATGGCGGATTCGCTATTTACATGGTAGAATTTGCGAGCGGAAAGACACAACGCTTCTCCCGAGAGGAATCCTTTTATTTTTAATATTTAAAAATGTTTGTGTGCTGCTGTGCATCCCTGTGTGTGTAATAAGAGTGTATGCACCTATAGGTACATATTA